>WEZZ01025158.1:31822-72754 GCA_013400585.1 Chloropsis cyanopogon | reverse complement strand
TTCTCTGACTAGAAGAAATACTGTGTGACTTTGGTTTTCTTCTTAAATATGTCATCACAGAGCCATTGCCAACCTCTCTCATTGGCCCAGTTTTGGCCAGCAGCATGTCCATCTTCAGGGCCATCAGGGATTGGCTCTGCTGGACATGGTGGAAGCTCCCAGCAGCTTCTCACAGGAGCCACCTCTGTCGCCCCCCCACTACCAAAAACCAGACCATACAAAACCAATACAGGAGCATTTCAGATACTCACACTGAAGCCCACCTTCCACCCTTGCACCAGCCTCACTCTCTGTTTTGTTGATGGAAAGGTGGTCTTTGCAGCAAAGGGTTTTCACTAGTCTAGTGGAATAATGCATATTTGTGGGCAATGATTATAAAGAATGGCCCAAAGATCCCTTTTCCAGTTGTTCTTAAGGGTACAAAGTTCATGTTTTGGGTTTATGTTCATTTCTGCATGACCACTTTAATACAACAGAAATAATAGCAGACTGCTCTGTGGGTTAGTGCTTTAAAAACATATTTATTTATTGATATTTTTAAGTGCTTGCTTTTTCCTTCTTGCTCTCTGGGGCCAAAGGTCCATCTCTGGCAGAAACACAGCACTTAGGAGTCCAGTTTTGAGCTTAGAAAATATAATTGCAGAAATGGTGTACACTTTGGGATAGAAACAGAAAATAAGAAATGGAGTGGAGGACTGGAGGGAACTGGGAGCTACCAATAAAGAAGCATAATTTGTTCTTTAATATTGTTTTGATATTCTACCTGTAGTTGTATATTTTCTTCTTTTTTCATCACCTTTTCTCAGTGATTCCAAACACTGGGGAAATACTGGTGCTGATGTTGCATAGATTATTATGACAAATGTCACCACCACTTCTTCCTGTTCTCTCAGATAAGTAAGCTCCATTGCTTGATTATCTAAAGACCATGTCTGACTCCAGTAATCATTACTTATTAAATCAAGTTTGACTCAGAAAAATAATTAAATGTTTAAATTAAGGCATTCTACTTTGTCACAAAATTGGGTCTTTGCTGGCAAGTATATGGAACAGTTGTTAATATTGCAAAAGAGATGAAGGGTGTTCTAAATTTATCTCCCCAACATTTCCATTTAGCATAATAATGGACATTTGACAGTAATGCATTGTTGTTGAGCCAGTGAGAATCATTTCTGAAATGATCACACACCTTTGAAAGTAGTCTCACACAAACCTGGAATCATTCAGGGTGGAATAGATAAATTGTCATTCACCTGGGAGCTGTATTTTAGCTGCCTTATGACTCAAATAAAAATGAACAATTTTCAAATGAATATAAAAATCATACTTAAAAGACTTCAAATGCAAAGTATATAAGTATTTTCCAGCATCCATATATAAATTAATACGTACCATCTGGGTTACATCTGGTGATATTAAAGTGTTGTCTCATGAGCAGAATAGGTGTGAGAACCATGAAGAAAAGCTGAGCAGTTCTGGCACTTACTGCAAAGGAGACAGCATTCATATGTAACTCCAAAAGTAAACTGCCTTGTCCCTTCACTGCTGCTGCTTTTAAATCTCTGTCTCACTGCTTTTCTCCCATATTTTTCCCTTCATTTTCATTTTATTTTTCCTAAGGATGTCCAACAGCATCGCCATGATGCAGGCTGCCATTTCCTTTAGGTCCAGCTTTTGCAGCAGGCCTTCAGTCATGTTGTAAGTGAAATCCACGGGTCTTACATTTTCCATGGTGCTTCCACAATGAAACTCATCCTCTTCTCACCATTCGCTGAAAATTCTGCTCAGAAAAGTATATCCCTTTGGTTCCTATGGTCATCTTCAGTTTCTCAGTAAAACTTTCCAGTGGCCTGACCTTCTCTATTCCATTCTTTTCTTTAAAGACTGTTACCCATCTGGACCTCACCTTCACCTCGCTCTCTTTTGCCTCAGATTACCCATCTTCCCCAAACCATATGTGTAGCTGCTTCATTTCTTTTCCTGGTCTACCTGTACCCTTAATCATGGGAGCTCTGAGGGTTCCCAATGAGCAGCTGTCTGGCAATTTTTGTTGTCTCCTAAAGCACAAAGCACCCCAAAATTCTCTGGCCCCTCATAACACCAAAAAATCTCCTTTACAAAAGGCTTTACTATGAATTCAGCACACATTCTATAATCCCAAAGTAAAAACTGAAGACAAAATTAAAGAAGTCTTCATTACTTATTGTAAGAGTAATCTACATATGACCTAGGGTAAGACTGTCCACAGTGTGGAAAGTGCAAGATGGAAACATGGAAAGGTGAAAGGATTACCTGATGGACCTCAGATCCTGGGGGATGGTGGACTGTACTACCTGTCAGAAGTCAGCTCCACAGTTGAAAGAGAAAAACATTTTATCATCCTTACACACAGCTATTTTATTTTTGTTTTCAGAGAGAGTCAGATGAGGTGTTAATTTGATAACACTGATCTTCCCATGAAGCAAGGGAATGAATTAGATGGCCTTTCCTGCTCCTTTTCAGAACTATTTTTTGCTTCTGTGGGTTACACAATCACACTCTGAGAATGGCCTTTTGCCGTGTGCTGCAGACAAACCCACCCAGTTCAAGAACCTGCACATTTCAGAAGACATGTGTGTAAAAGATCTGTGCGCAAGTAAAATCTCAGCCAACCTGTAATTGAGCAAAGTGCAGGAGAAGATGCCCAAGTTCTGATTTACCATATGTGAAATTAAAGTACTTCAGTACAAGTCGTACCATGAGCAAGGGAGAACATCATAAAATTACTCACCAAACACAAAGAGATTTATCTCTTTTTGCACATGAACAAAAATTATGTTTGTTCCTCTGGCTTTTCATACAGGGTATGTTCATCTATAGGATCTGCTCTCAGCAATGGATCTTCAGGTTCCACGTGCAAGAATTTCAACATGTAAAAAACGTGCCTAGAAATGTGGAGAGAAAGCCTCTTTTAGCTCTGACTCACCAGACACTAAGTTATAGACAAGTCTGGCACGTGTCTCTCCCTTAGCAATGCATGTAGGAGGCCCTGGGCTTTCCTAACATGCTGAAGCTTTGGAGATCCTCTTTGCTTTCTTCAGGTCCTCTCCAACGAGTAACATTTAGAGAGGGAAACTGCCTATTTTTAACAACTCAAGATATTATGCCCTTTAACTTTCTTGATTAAGCAAATGAACACATTTTACCCTTCAGAAGTAGATTTTCACACTGGCATCAACTGCCTTGAATTATGTCAAAAGGCAGGTATCTCTGAAGGTTTCTCTGCAAAAAGCATTATATAAAGTCACAGTGACAGCCCAAATTACTTCCCAACATACCTAAATTAATCAGATAGAAGGAACAACATTTTCACTGCATTTTATGCACAAGAAACTGAGGTTTGCAGTTGAACAAAGAGACCCATCATTGTTTTGGACAAAGGACCAGCCTCAGTGCCTTTGCTGTTGTTCTCAGCCCAGAGCTGGCATCTTCTTTCCAAGACAAGTTATCTTGAATTTGGGTTCATTGCAGGAGAGGGGAATGTAGTGAAAGGTCTCTCTTTCACTTGGGTGAACGATGGTACAGGTGGAAAAGTTACAATACTTTATTTTACTTTTAAATGAAACGTTAAAAAATCTGCCATGCAGAATATTTTTTCAGCTTTCTTTCCTAACCCTGGAGTGGCTGTAAAACCTCAGCAGTTAAAAATGTTTTCTCTGGCTCCAAGTCTCATGCATCCATAAAAACTGCATTTTAAATAAAGAAAACATGTTTTGTTCCAGCTCCAGAGTGGCTCTAAAACATTACATATTTTCTAAAAATGCATTTAATTCTCATTTAAAAAATCCTTCAATACACCATGACTGAATAATTTGTTGAAAACTCTATATATGTTCTAATCTTCAATTTATCAACCTTAAACCAGCATTTTGGGATCTGGTAGAAGAAAAGCCTTAGATTGAAAACCTTTCATAGTTTCCCCGGACCACATTTAGTTCATGGCCTCTCTGGGGATGTCTGGGACTGGATTTTGTGTTCTGTGAGAAGTAGAGCTCCCCTTTCATTTAAGTAAAGTCCAGATATTTTTCAGAGAGCCCGGAAAGGTTTGAGACCTCACGACTTAGAGAAATGTCACCAAACACTTCTGCCTCTGACTAAAGCTGTGATTGTCCTTCTCTGAGCAGAAGGAAGGGTCTCATGAGATGTGTGGCTCTTTCAGAAAGGATCCATCCCAAGAAATGAACTGTACGATTTCCATTGTTCCTTCCAAGCTCCAGTAAAGGCTCCCTCTTCAATCTTGAGCAAGTCACTTAACCATTTTCATTTCATTTCCTTCTTTGCAGAATGGGAAAACTAATTTTTACTGGCCTTAAGGCATATCGTGCAGAGATCAATTCTCATGCTTTCAGCAGGCAGCATTTTGCAAATGCCTGTTTTAATGGAGCTGCTCTGAGTGAGGACAGGGGAGGAGAATGGATGCCCAGATTGCCCATGAGGAGAGGTTGCCAGGGTTTGCAGTGCACAGAGCCTGTGCCCTCTCTCCCTGCTGGTCCCTGAGCTTTACTGTGTCTCACCGGAGGCAAGGGACAAAGATGAAATTAGGGATTAGAGGAGAAGAGCTCCCTCCAAGGATGGCTATAACTTTATAAAGCTGTTTTCTGCTTTGTTCTCCACTCCTAACTCTTCTAAGGGCCTCCAAAACTTATTCTCTGAGAGATTACATACATTATGGATTATTTTTCCCTTGCTCTCCCTCTTTGTTCTTCCCAAAATGTTTTTCTGTAAAATTCTCCTGCAACACATCACAGGCAGTTTGGGTGTTGCCTATCACTCACAGTCATGTATGACGAGGTAACCATCATCCCACTCTTCATTCCTCAGATAACACAC
Organism: Chloropsis cyanopogon; assembly: GCA_013400585.1. Lineage (NCBI taxonomy): Eukaryota > Metazoa > Chordata > Aves > Passeriformes > Irenidae > Chloropsis > Chloropsis cyanopogon. The sequence continues at coordinate 67,885 of WEZZ01025158.1, read as the reverse complement.
ATCCTGACCAGCACAGGCTCTGGTACATATCAGGTTCATGTGGGGCTTTGAAACAAAAATTTGGGAAGGGACTGATGAGAAGAGTTGCTCGAAAGAGTACAAGAAATCATCTGAATATCTTTAGGTTCAGCCAGCCCCTTCCCGCTGAAGATTATGGGAGTATTTTGCCTCCATGGAGAGTGAGTTCCAGCTTCAACTTATCTTCCTGTCTCATGCCATGTCAATGAGAGCTGTGGGATAAAAAATGCTGCCTCACAACAGGTAGCCCTGTCACCAGCTCCTGTGAGCTCAGAGCACAGCAAAACTGCCCAGGCAGCCTTTACCTTTCTAGGACCAAGACACAGGGCACACACGGCCAGCAATGCCCTGCTTTCAAAGGTAGACTTGCTGCCCACCACTCACAGAGCTCAGCCAGTTCCCTGCTGTTGGAGCTCCTCAGGGCACTCCTGGAAATGTCTGCATTTGTTTGCAAAACTTCTTAATAACCTTTTTATATATTGAAAATAAAAAGCTGCCAGCAAGTGGACTACAGCTATCGACAATCAGAATATAACGAAAGGCATACATCTTTATTTTTTTATATAATGTAATTTTAATTTAATGCCTGGAAGAGCCTGCTGTCATCTTCTAAGATTCTCAGTTCTGCTTAGTATGAGGTGTTATAAACATGGTTAAGCAGAATCTGTTTATGTTGGAAGTCTGAGGGAATAAAAATATTTTCACAGGTCTGCTAAAAAATGCCATGGTCAGCTCTGTCTCATGCTAAAGAGCACTGATCTTAGGGATGGCCATAAAAGCCACAGTCTCTCTTTAGCAGAGAGGAGCTGGAATACTTACTTATTCCCTGAACAAAGGACTGTCACATTCTCTCTAAAATAATGAGCATTATTTATTCATACACAAATAATTTTAGATAAGTGCTGAATGAAGCCATCCCAAACATTGTCTATTAATCAAAGACTAGAGAGACAGCTCTCAGTTACCACAGTACTGTTTTGTTAGATTCCTGATTCCTGCACCCCAACAAGAAGCAGCACGTTGTCACCTTTTTCCTAGAGGTGACGACGAGAGCTGAAGGAGTAACAGACCAGGGTGGTTTTGTGAACTGTGTCAGGGGACCCTGCATTTGCTGCCTCACCTGACTGATTGCTTATGAGATCTCAGCAATCCCCCACTGCCATGGGGCAGGGTGTCTGTGACGTGAACACAACCAACGGCAGTACCAAATGTTGCCACTGAGAATTAATTGTCTTTTGTTGCATCAATTTAATGAACTGTTTTTCAGGGACATCTGGCTTCCCTGCCTGAGGGTGGGGGAAAAGGTGGACTACCAAGAAGGCAGGAAAATGCTGCTCTTCAGCACATTTTGTCTCAAATATTCCTATTGTTATGGCTTGCTGATATGGCCCCGCGGTTCTGCATGACTGATCCACATTGCTACATGTTCTCTTCCCAACATCTCCATGCACAGTCTCCTCCCACATTCCTCATGTTTACACTACATTACACTGCAGAATCCACTTAAGGCTTTTCCCTGGTTTTCATGATCTCTGCTAAGCTCTTTTCTCCTCTAAGAAGACCTCTTAGCACACAAGAAGAACACTGACTAGGGTAGAGTGTTTCTTGTCACCATTTCCTGCATTAGCACAGAGGATCAGTGTCTCTCTAGGAGAAGTGGGACCTTATTTTTACTAAATGGCCTGTGAAAGCATTTCCATTAGAGATGGTTTGGTGTATTATAACTAAGTGGATGGAACAGACTGAGCATTTATTTACCCAGGAAAATTTGGATCAGACAGCACATCTGGTTTTCATTGAAATCCTCAACTTTACTAAAACAAAAAGAGTCCAGCTGAGTTAATAGAGACTCAAGGAAGGCAGGTGGTTGACGTGACTGCAAGAGAGTTGAAACAGGATCAAAACATGAGTATCCTCTGAAGCTTCAGTTCAGATCATTCCTGGAAAGCATTTTAGCATCCAGTTTGTAGGCCCGAATGAGTGAAAGGATTGCTTGTAAGTGCTGAGTGCACAAAGAATCAAGTTGTTTCTCTGAAATGTTTTTGTTTTCTTCCCTTTCTTTGTAAATCTTAGTATCAGGTGGAACAGCCTAACCACTGCACAAGTCTGAAAAAATACAAGAGCCATTTGCAGTGGGTAACACAACCACACTCAGCTTCGTAGCAGCCACACCGGACAGACCGACTGCTACTTGTGCAGAGGCACAGGACATCCAACTTAGCTGTCAGTGCTTCGGAAGAGTTTTGAGAGGGATGAATAATGCTAGGACTGAAGCCTGGCTGAAAGCTTTTTTCTGAAAGCACTCACAATATAAAGCATCTGCTGCTGCAGCTTCAGGAAACTACAGTGATGAAAAAAAAAATTTCCCTCAGTCTGTTAGTGCTCACCACTGTCCCCAGTGATAGGGGATCCCAGGACAAAAAAGTCCTTCCATTTCTAACAAGGTTAAACCTTCTCCATAACGTGGGAGATGTGTCCTGCATAGTAGGAACAGTAGGCCCTGTAGTAGTTTGTCCTGGATATCCCACTAGATCTGGAAAAAATTTATTGAGGAAATAGAGATGCTGCTATGGGAAAAAAATATTGGGATTGGCAGGGGCCACTGGATATTTTTCTCAGACACCAGGTGCTTTGAAATGGTGTTTTGCTCTTTCTATAGGTAGCCTTATGTCTTGGCAATGTGCTTATGTGAGAGTAAAGGAGTGCCCTGTTTGTGTATGGGCATATGTGCCTGTTTTGCTGGCTGTGCTGGGCTGTTAGCCTGGCCCTCACACTGTGGGACAGGACCAAGTAGTACCATTTTGTGATTGGTACCACCAAACTGATATTTCAGTTACTGTTTTTCACATCAGCTAAGACTTCAATGAAAGACTCAAAGAAAGAACTAAGGCCCCTTGATCCTCAGTCCCTGCTCTAATAAAGGAGTGATTAACATTACAGTTCATTATTATTTTCAATTTCAACTCCCATATGAAGCTAGAGGAGCTGCAGTACTAGCCAGAATCCTATTTTCTGCCTGTCAGTTAAGCAAATGAAGTCCCAAGACAGTTTGATTCACCTTCATATATAAAAGAAAATTCTTTATTCCAACACACCTGTGCCTTTCTTAAAATGTGTCTTTATTCTGAAAAGTGACTGTCAAAAAGTTGCATCCTTTCACTCAATTATCTATTCCCTGTCTGTATATTTATCTCCTCTATTTAGTACCAAAATGAATTTTTACAACATTTTTTTCTTTCACTTCTTAGTGTTGACAAAGGTATGAGAAAAAAGCTGGTTTCTATTCTGGCTCATGTATCACCAAAAGAGTTGTTAAATGTTTTTCATTTCCAGGACCAAAATGCTGCCTCCTCAACTATTACTTTGCAAACTCAGAGGAAAATTTATTTGCAAAGGTTTAATTGTGAGTAGAATTTGATGTAATGAAGCTTTAATGGCAAAGCTGTATGAGCCAGAAAATGCACAGCTTGACTTTCAGATCCCAAGCTGAGTCTGCAAGTGGAGATGCTTCTAAACTGAGAAAATGTCAATTCAAGTCACTCAGGCACAATAAATGTGAATCCCTCACCACCTTTTTTATGGTAAAGAACAGGCTCATATGAACACTAATGGAGGACTAAGACACTGATGGCTACTTCTGCATAACCAGGGTAGTATTTAATGACAAGATCAAAGAAGCATTGTGTAAAAATTGTCAAGCTCAATACACCCAAATGGCCAAATGTGTTTTCTTCAGAGCAGAACAACTGTGGTGCACCAAAAATGCCCCATTTTTCCAGTTCTACCAGTTTGTCTAAAGAAAAATGACTCCCTAGCAATCTTCCCCTGAGCTGTCATGGCGGCAGTGACTTTTCCACTTTTGCTCAAGAGCTCATCTGGAGAGGCAAGTTCTAAGAAAGCCTCAGGGAGTGATGGCCATAAAAATTCCTGATTTCATGGAAGGATAGTGAAATGTGCCAACCAACCAGGAGTTCAAGTCTGGGAGGCTGTTCTAGGTGAAAAAAATAAGTACAGCAACGTTCATTGGAGAAAATTGCAAAAACAAATTCTATCAGCTAAAAGTACTCAACAACCTTTCCAATTCCTCATTCACTTTACCAGTGTGGTCTGAAGATTATTTTTGAAGCAAATCTGTATTTAGAATCTATTCACTCAGTTTTCCTGCCTTAGGTTCTTCCTCCAGGCAAAACCAGCCCAAATAAAGCAGCTGACACTGTCCTTGTTTACACAGGCAAGTACTGAGTATCTTGAGTCTCAGCCTCTGGGAATGCTTCCAGGCAGAGCCAAGCTGGTTAAACAGCCATCTGAAGCATTGGAGATAGAAGGTAAGAAGGTAAGGGGTAGTCTTTGATAACTGGGAAGCTCTAATTGTTGGGAGAACGTTTTGTTCTGCTATTATTTGTTGCTCACCACTGTTATCTTGTTGGCAAGGACTGAGTTCACCCCTGCTGCAGCTTTGTAATTACTTGTGTGCTGTGAGTCAAATCATAGAAGAGTTTGGGTTGGCAGGGACCTGGACATTTTCAACTAGGTCAGGTTGCTCAGAGCTGCCTACAGCCTGACCTTGAATGTGGCCAGAGATGGAATATCAATCACCTCTTTGGGCAACCTGTTGCAGTGTTTCATCACTCATCACAAAAGATGAATCACTCTCATCTTCAGTGTATCTACTCTGAGCCTACCCTCTCTTAATTTTAAACTATTACCCCTTGTCCATCTCAACAGGCCCTACTAAAAAGTCTTGTCCCCACCTTTATTACAAGACCCCTGTTTGTACTGAAAGGCTGCAATAAGGTCTCCCTGGAGCCTTCTCTTCCTCAGGCTGAACAACCCCTACCTCTCTCAGCTTGTCCTCATAGGAGAGGTGTTCCATCCTCTGATCACTACTCCCCTCTAGATTGCTTCAATAGGTCCATGTCCTCTACTGAGGACTCCAGAGCTGGGTGCAGCATTCCAGGTGGAGCACCATGAACGCAGAGCAGAGGGGCAGAATCACCTCCTTGACCATGCTGCTTTAGATGAAGCCCAGGATAAAGCTGGCTCTTCTGGGCAGTGAGCACACATTGCTGGCTCATGTCCAGAATGAATATCAAAAGGTACTTCAGATAGGTTCTTGCTAATACCATATTTTTAAACAAGCATATTAAATAGAAAGAATTAAAGGCCAGCTCTGAACCTTGTTAAATTTACTGTCGTCTTGCAAATTGATGAAGATATCTTCAAAATTGTCCCATAGTAACTCAATTCAGCTGTCATGTAGTCAGTTCCAACTTGCCCTATTTTTGCATAATTTATTTCCCCATATATTTTGATTTCTTTGGCCAAACATACAGTGTTACTGTATTGCTGACATATTTACTTGTTTCAAAAACTATATGTAATTCCTGGCTGGTTTATCCGTCATTTCAACAGAATAGAAGATAAAGTGACCCCTGTATCTTCAAAGTGCTGCGTGAGATTTTAGCACTCATTTCTCATTAAATTCAATGATACTCAAGCTAAAAGCATGAATAGTTCCCTCTCTTCACTGCCCTCTTACCTGCAGCTAAAAGACGGGCAAGGCTGTGATCATTCTTTTCTTTACATGCCCCATGTTAACCTGAAACTCAGTAAATACAGTTTTTATAACCCAGTTGTTTCCAGCGTTAGTCCATGCAGCACAACACTCTTTGTTCACCTTCCAGGTACAGTGAGAGAAGTACTCTTGATGGATTTGTTCATAGTCTCTACACGGTTGTCAGTCCTTCAGTGGTGATTGTTATATATGCTGTGAATAGTGCCTAACAGACACTTTACAGTAAATGGATGCACGTAACTAGCACTACTTAAGTGAAACCTCAAATTTCTTAGCATTTCCTAAATGGCCACACTTCATTTAAAAGAATTCCAAAATCGATCAGTGTTGTATAATAAAGAAAAATATTAGGATAAAAATTGTTTCTCCATGGGGTTTGGTTTGTTTGTTTTAGTTTTTTAAATTTCTTATACAAAAAGGGATCCCAGAGCAGTAATTATCAATCTTTACCAGACGGAAAAACTACATGCCCCTTTAGCCTTTTTCTTAATTGCCCTTTTAACCCAAGGTCTTCCCTTTCCAACAATGCTTTTACACCCACCTAGGGGAGGAAGTGAGAGATCCCATTTTCCCTTGTGTTGTGTTACTGAACGAGTGGGCACAGAGGCTCAGAGGCATGAGCTTCTGCTCAGAGCAGCCTGTTAGCCCCCTGTAAGAAATGATAAGCAGTGAATTTGCCAGCTGTAGTTGGAAGCAGCTCTGACCTGTGCTTTTCCCAGCCTGCTTATCCAAGACTATAGGGAATGAGACCTGAGCTCTGTGTGTCACCTACTTGCCTTGTGTGCCCAAAGAGCATCTCAAAGTGGAGGGCAGTCTCACCTAATCAAGCAGTTTTCCTCTTCTTTCCCTCCCCTTTTCAAGAAGCAGCAACATTATTCTGTCCATGGCTGTATTTAAAATTTATTTTCCTAATTCTGTGGCCCAACTATAAAGGAGTGAATGATACTGAGTGAATTAGAAGTGAATTAAGCTAGTGCAAAAGTACAAGTGAAGCCACTGGTTTTCTGTGAAAACTGATCAGGAAACCCAGAACAGGAAAACAGAAGGCAAGTTCTCATCCTAAATCCAAAATACAGCTCTATACCAGTTACTGTGAGGAAAATTAACTCTATTCTGGCCAAAACCACACAACACCCATTTCTAAAATATAGAGATATGATGCTATGCCCAGCAATTAAATACTTCATTACTGGAAACCTTAATAAGAATGTGCTAATTTCAGTTCAGAGTAGATGCTCAAAGGCAATAAATTATAATTCTCTATCCCACTCACATCCCTTTCATGATTACTATACTGCTATGGAACTAATGCTATGGCTAAGTGTTTTCTGTTACTACAACCTTATAAAAAACCTTCTTAAACCTAACAGAAATTAAGTGTTGGTTATGAAATGTGAATTTCTGGATTCTGTTAGATAATCTCCAAAAATACTGATGGTAAGCAAACAAGAGAGTCACATAAAGGAATTACAGCAATAAACATTTAATTTACAATGTCTTCCTCCTGATAGTAAGACCAAAAAGCTTCCAAAACTAAGGAGGAAGTATTTGTCATGAATATCATCTTTCATGTGCCTGACTGCTTCTGAACTGATCTGGAGTAGAGCCCCAGTGTCACACTGCTTTTAAGAACAAGGGAATCCTGGTTGCCCTGAAAGCAACCTAACAGGTAGGTTAGCAAGACTGGTGAAAACACCAGAGGAAAAGCACTTTCTGTTCAGGTTCTTTTCTTGGCATTTTTGTTCTTCCAAACACTTTTCCAGTCCATACCTTCAGATCATTATCACCCAGAAATAAAAGAAACAATTGGATGTTGATATGCTTTTCTTCCCTGTTCCCTCCTTCAGTCCTCTTCACTCAAATATCTCATACCATTGAATTAGAAATCAGTTTAAGGCAAGCTGTTGTCTTGCCTTTCTGTAAAACATTTTTAAATGGATAGCACAAGAAGGAGCACTCTAGTCCTCTCACCTTATAAAAAATATATTGTTCCTTCCAACTTTTCAAGTTGGTGACATTGGAGGTTCATTTCCCATACATTGTCACACTGATGGGTAATGTATATAAATCCATGGCTCTCGAGCTTTTACTTCTATCTTAAGGTATCTGCAATTTATCCTCCAGATTGCTGACAGAACTGGAAGTAGATGCTTTGGAAACCATTTGGATTTCAATAAAGGAAGGATCCTTTATTTGGCCAATAGATTATGTACATATTTCAGAGGTTGAATTGGAGTCATAAACGATGGAACTTGAGGGAACAAAATTCAGCTTCTTCACTCAGAGGCTTTCTGAAAGATCTTGAGCAAGCAATTTAGTCTGATATAGAATGTAAGCATTTCCAATACCTTTAAGGAAGTGTGTCTAGCCTTTTCTGTTCTTTGAGAAGTAGAATCATCTCACAGCAGTGTTCATAATTAAATTCTCTAAAGGTCCAGAAGTGTTCAGATACTATACTGACATCCCAGAAATTCATTTGTTGGAGCATCCTTTCTTTTTCTGTGACAGTATGTGTACGATAAGGAAAATCTTTTCTTCTTCCTGGCTACACCTCTTCTGAGTAGGATATAATGTAAGCTTCTTGCAAGAGTAATCATTTACTGGTTCATTAGAAGTGCCTTCTTTTCCTACAATCTAGACCCATGCATAGAGCAGAGAGGTCATATATGATCTAAAGAGTTATTATTTCTTTTACAGAACCTGACAAGTCTCCCATTGTACCTCATGCACTTCCTTCTACCCTACCAGTCAGCACTACTAACCATAGCTCCCATCTGGCCACTCTCTTCAGAGGGTTTTTTCGATAGCCACCTGCAGGAATCTGTGTTCTAAAACCTCTGAAGTACCTAGGGCTTATTGTTGCAATGCCTGAAAATCATCTGACCGACTCAGCTTGCCACTAATGCCTTTTGCAGAGGGACGGGCAGCAAATACAAATCAAGTCTTATGACTAACGATCATTAAATAGCTTAAAAACACCCGAGTTTCTAAGATGTTTACAAATTGCAAGAGGAACATTTTGCAGAATAAAACTGCAGTCCTGGAGCTTAATACTCACTCTACTATTTCATTACTGCTCCTGTTTTATATTAGCGCACTGAGCAATTTGTATGCGTCCATGGACCTTTCAGTAACACAGACCCAAAGCAATTGCCAAATGTTATTCGGGGCTGCTAATACGTAATAGTTCTAATGAATAATGTTTTTGTTAAGAATGTGGCAAACTGCTATTTATTCAGATGAATTCCAACCAACCATAATGCCTGGGTCTTACTTCTGAGGTATGAATGTAGTAATTACCAAACACAGTTCTAAAATACAATTTGTTAACTTGGAGGAGATTGTGAGATCGTGACATACATTTAAAAGTATCCCCAAAGGTGCTTTTGGTCGGGTTTTTTTCCCCCTTGAGTCTTTGTTTATGCAAGCAGGATCTACACTTACTGAATCCACCAGCTGTGTATCTACACAAGCATTTCTGCTGTGTCCATCAAGATTCAATGACTGAATTTGAAGCAAGCAATAAGGTTACACAGAAGATAATGGAGGAAATGAATTTTCAAAACTGTCAAACTCTTCTCCATTTTTAGGTTGAGGCTCAAAAGTAACTTACAGTGGTTTTGAAAATGCCCTCAGAATATGTCCCAGAATCAGCAGACCTTTTAAGTTAGTAAGAAGTAGCAGCAAAAGCAAAGGTTGTGTATTGGAACTGAAAGCCACACAAGTTGCTTATGGGCTCAGGGACAGACCTGCACAGAGCTGTCAGAATCAAACAGAACCACGAGCAGCAGGCTGAGCCTGTGGGGATGGGAGATGAACAAGAACAGTGTTGAGGGGTTGACATTGACTAGACAAAATCAAATCAAATACAAAATCCAGCAATTATATGTTTATTAATATTAAGTAAGCATATTCAAGGTTGATGTCTTAGTGTGGCACAGTAAATTGACAATTAATTTAAATGTTATGAAATTATGATTAAATACTTTTATCAGAGATTTAACTAGAACTAGCACTGACAAATGTGATCTAGAACAAAGTAGGTGAACTCAAAAAAAAATAACTGAAACTAACATATTACTGAGGAACTAACATTGAAGGAGCATAAAAATATGTTGGAGACTGGCCTAAAAAGTTTTAAATCACATGATTTAAATCTAAATATAACTATGTGAATCTGAATAATTTGTCATGTTGTATGCATTTCCCATCAGCCAGGACTGTTCAGGACATACACTTTATTCAGTCTCTCTGCAGTTTCTGCTGAGCTTGCAGAATTGCAGACATGTTTTATGCTGGCAGAGACTTATAAGCATTTCAACTTATGCACTGATAAGTGCAGAAATTTGCAGCCTCATAGCTGGGAGACAGATGATACTGCAGGTGCATTAGTATGAATATAAATGCCACACTATTTTTATCATGACTCATCTGGGAATTTAAAGAAGAGGCAGTCTTCCCTCCTGCAGCTGAGAAAGGCCTGGCAAAAAACCTCTGGAGAATTCAAGCAGCTGGGCTGGAGAAATATTTTGGTTTTGTGCAACTCATAACTTCAAGCCTTTGGAAAGCACAGTAAATACAGAGACAAGGGAGGAAAAAGACTTGGGCATATAACTATTAGTAAAGGAAGAATGTTCCAAAAGAAAGGATGGGTAGTACTTCTCTGAATGCTCTACATAGCCCTGATCTTTCCCATTATTACTGTAGAGTTTTTAACACTAGATGAAATGTTAAAAATAGATTGGAGTTGCTTGTCACATACACAACCACAGAAGGCAATTAACAACTGAGGATGGCAGAATCAAGTTCGTGGCAATACAGACAATAACAACTCTGTGGCTGTGATCCTGATTAGGGTGAAGCCAGCTCTCCCATCTTGGAATCCACAGGAAGAATTTGAGTTTAAAAAAAGTGCAAAATTTTTTAGGGAAGTCGTGAGTGTCTGTGTCCTGAATCCTTCTCCTGATTGTTTGACACTGCTGTCTCACAATCCATTTAATCAGCACAAGTGGGGGCAAGCAGGCAGACAGATGCAGAGAGGCTGGTGGGAAGAAGGTGGAAATTTTTAAAACTAGATGTGCCTCTTTAAAAATACTGTGTGAAATGGCACTAGGGAAGACCTGATCTGGAGAAAGGAGACCTCTGCATCCCCCTGCAGGAAAAGGGCAGTGACTAGCCTTAACTTGGAGAGTCTGCGGCTCAACTGATCCTTGCTGCAATGAACCTTTGTGGCAATCCACTGAGTTAAGAGAATGCTGTCCTCACCAGAAGAATAAATGGTCTCATGGAGTCCAGCCTTGCAAACCAGAGTTCACCCACACACAGTTGTGGTCAGGAGAGCAGAGTGGAAAAACGAATTAATTTTAGCAGAAAAGGTCAACTTTTGTGCATTGGTTTTGTACATAGGTTCAAAAATTATTTTGTTGTTGTTATTATAAGTTGTTAAAGGAGTCCTTGTAAAATCTGCTTTCTTTGGTAATATGCATGCTATTATTACGTTCCACATGCAAATTAAATGTGAAGGACCAATTACACACTGCCTTTTATGTTAGTGAGTAGTTTTCAAGTGTGGGAAGTGTAATAAGTACATTTCTTTCTGAGAGAGGAGTTTTAAGTAGTAGTTTTTTACATCCACTCCATACTTACACTTCCTTAGTAGCAATGACTGTGAGGAGCTCAGATGAGAAGAGTCATGACCTATAATCTCAAAGACAGATTTTGCAGTCTTCAGCCACTTTTATGTTCTTTCTTCAGTTGTGTCCAGTAAGACAAAAAGCCTGAATTTGTGAGGTACTGAAGTGAAAGCCATCTGATGAGAGAGATTCGGCATAGGAGGATTTAGGGCTTCTTAATACCACCCCCACCAGCAAGAATTTAGGACTTGCAATGTGAGTTTTGTCAGGACTAATAAACCAATGGAGAACCCTGGGTGGGCTCAGCCCCATTGCAAACAAGGGGGATAAACAGCTGGTGCCTACAGGAATGGCAGGAGAGAGGTGCAGTAGGGCTGGAGGCAGGACAGAGAGCCTGCCCTGCAGGGATGTCCCTGGCACCCTGCACACAGTACGTGTGACCGAGGAGCCACGGGAGCTGTTCAGCTCCTGACACTCCATCTGCCAGCAGCATGGTGGGCCTGCAGGGTGAAGGAGGTACGTCCTCCTAAAATGCCAGGTGTGAGTCAACACCTGCACCCTTTGAAACAGTTTCCCCTTCTCCATGCCACAGAAAAGTTGTACACAACATGGAATATGCAGTGACAGCAGTTGGCAGCTGCTTAAGCCCAGGCAACTATTTCATCATTAGTCTGAGTGCACAGTCATGCAAACTGATCACGTTTATTGCTGATTTTGTTTATACTTCTGTATACTAACGGGTTTTCAGCCAAGAGTAACTCCCTTGTTCAGACCCAACTCATTTGCAGCAGAAGTGATCCTCAACCCTGCTGCATCTGTGTGCACCCTTGCGAGAACAGAGGGTGGGTGGCAACAGCATTGGGAGCAGTGCCAATCTTGCCTTGCCAACATGGATGTATACTCTAAAATATCCAGAGCTACTGTACACAGGGAACTGTGGTAAAAAGGACAAGCAGATGTGATTTACCTAATTGATAGCCTAATTAAGATCTGAAGAAGAGGTGGGTGATTTAGTGCTGTTGGAAAACAAGTTATTGAAAGGATTGAAAATTGATATAAAAGGTCTCAGTGGTGTTTAATAAACAGAATTCACTCAAAAATGTTTTTAAGTGTTCCAGACCTCATTTTCTACAGCAGCTCTGCCAGACTACGATCACCATATTCAGTACAGAGCCAAGAGAGCACAGCTGGGGTGAGTGGGGGTTGCCACTGCTTTCTTGCTCTCCTCTGTTTGATGTGATGCCTGTCCCTCAGACTGTGGCATTACTCAGTAGACAAAACAGCATGCAACATGCCTCTCACTTCAGTGAAACTCCCACGTTCATTATAACATGTTTTGTTCAGCAATTTCCACTCAGTTGCATTTTTAAGTGCTTCAAAACAAGTCACTCTGGGCTGGATGTGGTTTAAAAAGCAGAGAATTGCAATGCTCAGCCCTGAGGTGATCTTCCTGGAGTTTACTTCCTCCTTCTATTTGCTCATTTGCCAGTTTTTCTTTTTTTTTTTTTTTTTTTTTTTCTGTTTCCCACAAAAAGGAATCAACTGCTGGACCTTCCACAGTGTTGTCAAATTCTACCCATCAGTCATGAGGTGGTGCTGCACCACGAGGGAAGCCAGATGGCTCTAGGCCAACCTTGCTCTTAGATTTCTAAAACAGATATTTGGGCAGGGGAGGCTGGGAAGAGAAAACTTCTGCTTGATTGTTTGGAAACTCAGTAGGTTTTTTTACAAAGGTGGTCTTGAGATGAGTGAGGAGCAAAGGCTACATGTAGGTGACAAGGAAGCATCTTGCACAGTCTGAGTCAGCAGTTTGCCCCACGGGAAAGGAAACCATTCAGTCCAGGGAATCACTGGTGATGGGATCACTGACAGAGCTACCTTTGAAGTCAGCTTTGGTGCCACAACTGGGCAAAGGGAGTGCATGTGAGTGACAGCAAATCTGGCTTCCTGTGTAAAATGATCCTACTTGCAAGTCACCTCTCTCCTTTTGTATATGGATAGCGCATCAAGCTATGTCATGTTCATGCCTGTGTAGAGGAGGGATCCCACACCTGTGGGATTCTGCCTTAGCCACTGTCAGCAAAGAATGGTCATCTCTTATCACTTAGAAAGGGAGATTATTAAACAATCTGGTTTCCTAAAAATAGAGTCTCCAGGTGTTTTGCAAATCCCGCTTCCCACACAGACACAAAGGGCTTGATCCTTCTAGGTTGATTCAATCAAATTTGACACAGATGAAGGGATTCAAAGGAAATTAACATCTTTAAAGAATATGGGAAGTTAAGGAGAGGGCCTCTATGAGACAGGGGAAAAAAAACCCAACAAGCAAGAAACAATTTTCCCCAAAATGTCAATCAAAATATCACCTTCTTAGATACCAAACTCAATCATAATAAGACACAGCTTAGTAGAAACTCTGACTCCAGTAGCTCACATGTTCACAGGGTAGTTTGTTCTCTGTGGGAAGCCTTCTTCTTTGAACTTGCTTCCTCCACTTGGTCAAAAAAATGTATTAATGATCTTCCCAGTACAGTGCTTGACTTTAGAGACTTGGGGATTGTTACAGAAAAGGTCTTGAAAGGGTGACTGTTTTGCCAATGGTTGAAATCAGTTGTGGTTTAGATTGATTTTATTTTAGTTTTATGACAAAGAAGTCTGAAATACTTAACTGTATTTTCTTTTACATTTGTTCTGGAAAACGAAATATAGTAAATCTATGAATAAGCATTATCCCGTCCTTGTTTTATAAGCCTATAGAGATGTAGCCCAGAAAATAAATGAGCACAATAGCACTGAGTGCTGGACTTTGGTCAGAGTAAGCTGAAAGAAGCAAAACCATAATGAGACCTGCTAACTTAAACAAGAAGGACATTAGTATCCAGCCAACAATCTTATTCCCTTCTGTTTTGCACCCTGTTTATTTCAGGAAGCCTGCGAAGTTTTGATCTTCAAAAATGTAGCCTGTGTACTTCTGAGGGGAGAGAAATATGCAAAACTGTTGATGTGGCTTCATCATGGGTTTTGAAGAGAACCAAGGTGTTTATTTTGTTCTCTTGCTATTTGTACCCAGTTGAGAACTGGGTGTGGGGTTGACCACAACAACATCTGGGTACAAATAGCGAAATAGAAATGCCACATTCAGCACAATAGAAATACCACCTTCCAGGTGATTAGGAAGATTTAAACAGGAAGGAGGGTCATTTTTTCTTTTTCTTTCTTTCTTTCTTTCTTTCTTTCTTTCTTTCTTTCTTTCTTTCTTTCTTTCTTTCTTTCTTTCTTTCTTTCTTTCTTTCTTTCTTTCTTTCTTTCTTTCTTTCTTTCTTTCTTTCTTTCTTTCTTTCTTTCTTTCTTTCTTTCTTTCTTTCTTTCTTTCTTTCTTTCTTTCTTTCTTTCTTTCTNTTTTGTTTTGTTTTGGGTGGGGTTTTTTTGGTTGTTTTTTTTTGGGGGGGTTTTTTTGTTTTGTTTTGTATTGTTTTGAGACATCAGTTACTGACCCAACATACTCTTGACACTGCAGAAAAAGGAGCTGGGAAAAATTATTTATGAAATTTTCAGGTGTAGGTAGAGTCAAGAAGGGACTTGGCATCTATGTCTACTCCCCTCGCTGCTTTTTCTTGGAGGTGCCTGAGGTATTGAGCACACTAAGTGCCTGACACTGGGAATTGCCGAGATGCCATCAGCACCAAATAAATTTCTGTCTCTGAAGTTCTGGCAGAACTCCCCAAGGAGGCAGCAGTCAAGCACCTGTGCCCTCCATGGGCTGGTACCAATGCTCCAGCTCCAAAAAACAGGGTTTGGCCCTCCAGTTTCTGCCACTTAAAACCCCATGAAATTTGTTTCTTTTCAGACATCACTCTTGGCTAGACTATGAGTCAAATTTAGGATTTTCCATCCCAGCTCTTAATTTGCTTCCCAAACAACACTGAAAACACTAAGTATGTGCTCTGGATACTTGCTTACTGACTAAGACTTCATATACATTATCATCTGACACATTGCACAGCTGGGCACAAATCTCCAATGGGATCTTCTAGTCCAGCCATAACATATCAAACAAATCTGTAGTAATTGTCCCTTCAAACCAGAACAGCTTTCCACACATCCCTAAGATCACCAAAGCCAGAACTCATTGGATCTGGAAGCCCTCAGAATTCCCATTTGCTCAGATTTGGAGAGAATTTGAATGGTGCAGGTCATATTGACTGAAGCTGTGACTGTCTGGACAACAGAGGATTGAGGAGGTATTAAAGGGAACAGCCCTATATAGGAAAAGGTAACGCTTCAAAACCACCGTATTTCTGCTGGAAGTCAAGCACTTTTCCTCCACACTCATCTCCAGTGAGAAATACCCTGGAATTTTCCCCCCTGCAACGCTAACTAGTCAGCTATAAGAGAAAGCCCACTTGACTTTGAAGTGGTAAGTATGCTTAAATTTGCTGCAGGCTTCAGTACCCCTGAGGGTCCTCAGGCCTACAAATTATTTTTATTCATTTAAAATGAAATAGAAATTAAAAAAAAAATCAATACAGCTGAAGAAAAGACACTGGAGAATTTTGTAACCCACTCACTCTCCATAAGGTGTTTTGTCTTCAACCTAACAGGATCTCCTTTTTCTTTTCTTCTGGGGAAAATTCTGCTTTCATTCAAAGCAAAGGAGGATTTGACAAATGATCTGGAGAAGGCAAAAAATATTGCTGCCATAACTGTGTCTGTTGTGAATTAGGACTGTTGGTGTGTTTGTTTGCATATTCTGCCAGCAGTGTATATGGAGAAAAGCTCCAATGAAAGTGCTGTCACAGAACAACTTATTACTGCACCACAGGGTATGACTGCAGCAAAGATGCCGTGTTTCACCAGCCCAGGAACACTGCAGTGGAGACCATGAGTTGAACTTTGTCACACATGAGGAGCGCTCAGCTGGTAGCCTGTGCTGCTATCTGTGCTTCCACATCTTCCGCACCGCTACTTGCATCTGCTGAGGCTACTGAAGATGCATCTGCCACACTTCTGTCAGACACCCAGTTACTCTGCAAGAGTAGCATGGGCTGACCCATGGGAGCACAGATTTAGTGTTTGAAGGCATTTTTCCTCCTCCTGTTTGTGGAAACAGGAAATTCAAGGAACAAATGTGTCGTCCAGCCAACTTGCATCAACAGGTGAAATACTGTAACCCTGCTATTCAGCCTATGGTTACCTCTGCGCTATTCAGCTAAATATTCCCCAAAATATTGAAATATTTCTGGGAAATGCTTGTCACCACATATTTAGCTTAGGTCCTACAAACCCTTCTTAATCTTCATACATTTTTCCCACATTGCAAGTGTATTAGCTCCTATGGCAATGAGATGCTACTGGGATGGGAGAGCTCAGTGACATTATAATAACTCTTATTTAGGGGGAATTATACAGTCCACTTATAAAATAAAAAGTAATTTATACTATGGTTTGTCAAATAAAGAAAGTGTTTATGGGCCAGGTTTGGATCTGGTGATGGGGGTGGGAATTTTGCTACTGCCTTGAGTTGTATCCAGTAAGGTCCTTATGCTGCACACCATATGTCTTGCTAACCACCACACAATCCTTCACCCCAAACTGCTACCTCCTCTATTTTTTCGGAAGAATATCTACAAAGACAGATTCATACAAAGTACCCTCATTGTTTATAAAGAAGACTAAAAGCGTAATTATTTTTAGGAGCTCCTCAGTGATATCTAAATCTAGATTTCAGACAGAGATGCCAGATGATCTAGTCATTGATTTCAGAAAAAAGATTTCTGCAGGTACTGCGCTCTCTTCTGTTTCATGTCTCTGCACCCGCCTCTCACTGACTCCTGGCTGCCATTTTAAAGAACAGTATGGAAATTATTTCAGACATGTAGAAGATGGGGTGTGATTCAGTTCGAGATCTCAGTGGGCTGCAGGGATGAAATTGGCAATTGTGAAAAGTCTTCCTACACATTTTCCATATATTTTACATGTCATCCCACAAAAGGAATGAAAATAGAAGAGTCCATTTTACCAAAGCTGTGAGAAGAAGAGTATAGAAACCAGAAAGGTGAGTAAAATATGCCAGGATGCCTCCATTTCACACAAGCCATTCCAGAAAAACCAAAGAGCAGTCATCTTCCACACACAATATTTCTTCAAACCTCTGCCACTAATCCAATTCCTTCATCATGCATTGTATGCAGTGCGCTCAGGATAGAGAAACAATTCAGAAAGAACAAGGTAACTCCCTAAGAAAATGTAAGAAGTCTGAAAGTTGAATCAATAGCCAATGGTAATTTAAAAAACTGGATTTGGGCTTGTGTGAACTGGCAGTTCAATATTACTGGAGTTTTGAACAAAGTACTTTTGGGGGAGATTTGACGTGAGTGAGGGAGTTGCCCCATGTACTCCAGTGAGAAAACATTTGTATAAAATAGGCCTGATATATTGATTTAAAAGGTAATTTATGAGACCCTTTTACACTACATTATTTTGGTCATTATGGAACTTCTGATGATCCTGTATTGATAGAAATAGTATCTTTAGACAGACACATGGAAGTGTGTGAAGAAACGCATCAGGATGACCATGTGAAAAGGACTTTATTCTGCAATGCCCTCAGACAAAATCACTGCCTGAAGCACGCTGACATCTTAAAGCCTCTCTGAGCTGATTTCCACCATCCTACTGGGACATCTAGGATGGGGAACTCTACATATGAAGCCAACCAAGTATCTTATGGAGGGATCATATTAAACCTCTAGAAGCAGCATGTGTTTGTCAAGATCCAGCTTTGTGGTTGCAAAGGGTGCTAAATTTTAGAAATTCAGTGCTAAC
The DNA here is from genome assembly GCA_013400585.1 of Chloropsis cyanopogon. Classification (NCBI taxonomy): domain Eukaryota; kingdom Metazoa; phylum Chordata; class Aves; order Passeriformes; family Irenidae; genus Chloropsis; species Chloropsis cyanopogon. The sequence continues at coordinate 49,834 of WEZZ01025158.1, read as the reverse complement.
TAGGGAAGGCTACAAGAAGTTTTAATGTCTTACATTAACTTTCGCCTGAACTCTATTCAGCTCTGCCTGACTCTTTATGCAATATGGGACATATTGATATGTGTCAGTTCTGTCTGGAGGGATGTACCAAAAATATATCAATCTTGGTACATGATGAGACTGAATTGAATATTAAATTGTTATTCTACATAGGCAACACATTGCCTAGATTGACTCACACATACAAAAAGAAATGTCTGACTTAATTTCTGTGCTTTTTATGTCATTTTTGTGCATTTCTGTAATTTTAAGAAGAATCTGGTCTACTTTCACGGCTGAAGTTTGTTTCTTGTGAAAGAGGAACAGTGACATCCTGTGGTTCAACTATAGTAAAAACATATATTTTTCCACTACCCTTTCTTGGATGTATTTTGTCTTCTTCTACATAACTGAGCAAGAATAGAATCTAAATTTTGGCTATAAAAAAAAGGGGATAGCACTTTACTTGGGCAATAATCTTTCTGTATATGTGGGATTAGAGGCATGAAGAAATTGAAGACATTCAATAAATGAGACATTTCAGCTTCATGCTAATCAAAATAGAGTTATTTTAAATGATCATAATGATAAAAGAAAATAACTTAGAAAAAGATTTTAAAATAGGTATGAAAAGTGGCTTTTGAAAAACAAAGTCTCATCAGGCCTAGGATTTAAGCCTTTCTTTCAAAAGCACCTTTTGGTCTTTGGAAATACTTTGATTATCACTGTTACCAGAATGTATTTGAAGGAATAGACTTTATTCAGAATATGATGGCATGTCTCCAGGCTAAGCTGAGAGCATCAGCAAATGTAATAACTAAGCAAAGCATGGTCATATTCACAAAGGAAAAAAAAATCTGACATACTGATTTAAAAAGTAATTTCCTCATGAGACTCTTTTACACTACTTTATTTTGGTCATTATGGAACTTCTGATGATCCTGTACTGATAAAAATAGTATCTTTAGACAGAGCTTAACATCTTCAGATAATGTACCAAAAATTATACTAACAGAACTTCACAAAGGCATTGCAATAGTAACATAATAATTTTCTGTAGAAGAAAAGAACTTCAGAACTCCTTCCCTTTGGCATAAACTTAGTGTCATATACTGGTGACATCCTAAAGAACTCGTCTTAAGACTCTATTTTCTTATCAAATGTATAAATCAGAAAGATTGTTTCTGCAGTTGTCTCCACATCAGGTTCACACTGTAGACTTTCTTCCCAATATATTTTGCTCTATTTGCACATTTATCAATTGTGAGGTTGTCCCTTATTTAATATGAGTTTGCTTTTATTAAGATTCTCAGTCAGTGGAGCTATTACATTAGAACTCTCTAGTTTCTGCTACTGTGGCTCCTGACTGTGGCAGCAATACAAAGAACAAACATTCTCCTGTCCCGACTTCTCAAACACAAATGGCCGAGTGGATGGCTGACAGTGATGAAGAATGAAGTTGGAATTGAAAACAAACCTGTTCAGACAGAAAGGCTGAAATGTGTTTCTTGAGCATAAGTGATTTTCTCCAGGGCTTCAATTTCATGACTTTTTTCCCCTTCAATGCAAACAACCTCCAAAGGCAGAAATGTGTTTATAGGAAAGAGGACACCTCAATGTGATGCCAATGTTGTGCATGTTGCAGACATCCATGATGAAGACAAGAATTCCAAGCCTTAAGCTGTAAAGAAAGCATTGTTGACAACAGATTATTTCTTACCTTTCTTATCATTCAAAAGGTATGTAATCAGGCACTATTTTTTAAATATAAAGAAGAAAAAGTAAATCCCCATATACAGCACAGAAATTATCCACTGAAATAGCTAATTTCAGAGACAAAAGAATACACCATCTAACATTTGCATGTATTTCATTATGTTTGACTGGCATATGGTGATCCGTAATCTTGCTGCTAATATAGAGCCTGTGTTTTTTAATTAAATTGGTGGTCTTAAAAAAGGTACCTAGTCTCCTGAGTAAGGTATAATCTTTTCAATTTTGAATATTGCATGGTCTCACACCAGCACTGCAGTAGTCCTAAAATTGCTTCAGCCTCTAGAAGTTGCTTCAGAATAATTTTTAAATATAGGCTTGTAAAATTATAGTAAAGGACAAAGCAAAACTATAAGCAGGGATTTCCCCAAAGAAAAATGAAACAAAGAATGGCGCAGGCTATAATTCAAACTGTCAATTAGATTTGACTCAGAGGAGTTTGAAAATTAAGTTTTTAATTTCTATATATTCCTTCCACTAATCTGTTTGTGAACTTTAGACAGTCAGCTGAGAAAAAAAAAGAGAGAAAAACTAGACTCTTTTGAACCAGAGATTTAATAACTCCCCCAGGTCACAGTGCTCATTATAAAGGGAATGAAGTGCTGGTTCTTGGGCAACAGAGCAAACATCTGCATCCTGAAACAAGCCAGGTGCTCTAAATCAGGGCAAAACCAAGGCAGCCCAAGCAGCAAAATCTGAGCATGTCCTCTGTCTCTCCAGCCTGCCTGAGCCCCTGCTATGATTGTGTCTGCAGCTGGAGCGACCTCCCAACCGAATGAGCACACCTGGAAACACTGATGGGCAGCAGCTGTCTGGCACCCACAGCGAAATTCCCAGCAGGCATCAGGTGTTTGCCTGACTTTTCCTAGGGGAGCTGGATGCATGTGCACTGTGCAAGCTTTAAAATGTCATTGTTAGTTTGTGTGTCAGTGAATAACATTTAGGTCTTGAATTGAAATGACAAGGGAAAGAAACATTCTGCAAGAGGTTCTGCTATTGGCAAAAATACTCGCTGCATTTTTACTGTGAATTTCCTTTCTGTAAATCTTCCAAGCCTCTCTCCTTGTGAACAATAAAATTTTACCTTACAAACAGCTGAAAACTGTGCACAACTATCACTATAAGCAATGCAGCATCTCCTTTATATTCCCTTTCCCAGACACTGCTTTACCAAAGTACAGAATTGATTTTCATGCATTTCTTCAAATACTTCTGTATAATAGCAGTTTACATGAACTGCTTATCTGCTCTGTTCTTCCAAGTCTGCCTTTGCTCATCAAAACCATATAGTACCTGCTCCCTACTCCTAAAATGAAGAGAAGCTTTCAAGAGAATCACTACAGGAGATGCCTATTTACACAGGAGTTTGTATACCTATATACTTTTTAATATCAGCAGTGCATGTGTAGGAGTATTCACATCCCTGCAGATATCCTCATGAACAAAAGCTTTCACACTTGAATGTTTGCAAGCCAAAGGCAAAGCAAATGCCACCAAAGGCTGCTTTTATGAATGGGGATCATGTGGTTTTATTTTACTCCAAAGGTTTATGCATCTGGGAGCTATGTTGCATTGCTTGAATGGTGCATTTTTGCTTTGATACGATTTCATTCTCAGCTTGGTCCAGGAGTCATGTATTAAACACTTGCTTTCTTTCATTGGGTGAAAAAAGCATTGGTTTTGCTCATACAATACTGAGTCGCAGTCCATAAACGCACAACGGGTATTTTACAACTTCCAAAAAATCACCTTTTGGGTAATTCATACGTAAGAAAGAACATTCCCCATGTGTCTGGGTTGTCCCAGGCATGTCCTCTTCTCACCTCCATAATGAATCTTAGGGTGTAGGAAGTCCAAAAGCAACCAGAAATCCTACACTGTGTACATGTGTCATTTGCCTGATTCCCCTGGTGGTTTATAGACTGTGCAGATGACGGTGAAAGCGCAGTGTGTACTGGATCCATCTGACTGACTGTCTGCGCACAGCTGCACAGCACATGCAGAGCACATCAGACATGCTGAGGTTGGGATGCACTTCCAGTTCATATGTAGGCCACCTGGGTGGCTCATGCACACACACTTCGGGCCAGGAAACCCTTGTCACAAATACAGCAGTCCTAATCTAATCCAGGAGCAGATCTGGAAACAAGTGCCAATCACCACAATTCTTCTGCTTCCTCCTTTAGGCGTGTCTTTGGCATTGCAGAGCAGAGATGAACCTGTACACACTGAGCTCTTAAGTTTATCTGTTTTGTAATGTTGCTATACAAAAGATTTTCACCTTTCCCAGGTTTACTTTATTGTGACTTTTAGTTATTGTGACTAAAATTTATTAGCTCTATACCGTATTTTAAAGGTGCCTCTATGAAAGGAAATATTTAATGCATTTATTTTCTAGAGATCGTATTTGGCATTCCCAAAAGGGTTTTCCAACTCCATGTTCCAAACCATCTGAGAGCTTGCAGCAGCCGGAAACCTATTACTTTTACACAGGCAGACATGGTTCTACTCCTGCATCCAGAGCCCGGGATCAGCCACGAAGAATGAGTTAAATGCAACATCTCCAGCAGAGCTTAGCTGTGTATTGGCAAAGCCTCTCTGAAACCCTTTGCCACACTGAAAGCCTCCTGTAAATGATTTAGCTTGTCTTTGACCATTTTACTGGATTACTCGATATAAACACGAAGCATTTGTTGCTTGCTGTTACACAGTCATCTCCAATTAGCCATCCACAAATTAGTGGTCAAAGTAAACTAATGCTTTGTTGGTCTTTTCCTCTGGTTTTGTGTTCACTGATGAGAAGAGCCTGCTTGTTACGGATGGACGAGTTTTTCTCAGAATTTCTGCTTTTTCTCAGGATGTTGCCTACAGAATTGGACTGTGGTTTAATGTGACCTCAGCTCTGAATTTCTGTCCTGTAAAAGAGGTTCAGATTTGATTTAACCTTTGCCTACATTTGCACATGACTTTTGGATGAAACTTTTTTTTCCTTAAATGGTATTAAAGACCACAGATTATAAAGACATTTTTCAGCCTTAGAGTCACCTAAGCAAATGTATTTGCCAGAATTACAATTATTCATCAGCCTTTCCAGGAAGTAAGTACCATAAAGTGTGTGGCACTGCACCTAGATTTGTATCAGCTGCTTACGTAACAAATTTAATTTTAAAAAACTGTATATGCACATACCTATAAATATGCAACGTTTTTCAAGAAAAATCATGCAGTCTGATGCAGCTTAATAAGCACTAAAACAGATGATATTACAGTAACATTGCTACAACTCATCCTACAGACTTAAAATCATTGAAAAGCTAGAGCTACCAAGGCAACCTTAGCTGTGATCCATATCTCCTGAAGTGACCTGGCTGTATTGCAGTAGACCATCTGATCACTGGCTGTAAGTTAAAGGTCTGTACTTCAGAGATGTGCTTTTTTTCTCAGAAATGGTACATTGTGCTCTCAGCATGTGCAGCAATGGTGGTAAGTCAAGGGATAAAAATCAAGATGTTTTCTTTGTTCTCTTGGCAGCAGAGGTTTGGAAGCTTTGGAAATGTTATTTCAGAGTTAAGGGTAGCCTCAATAGCTCCACCTCATTAGATTTTCATCATTGCTAAAGCATATTGGATCAACAACATGGGTTTTTTCTGGAGCAGGTGGATCTGGTATGGCGGGAGGTAGGACACTTAATGACTCTGATAGTGCTGCTGGTGAGTACATAAACAGTAAGTGTTGATAAAAGATCAGAATGATTTTATTTAAATTATCCACTCTATTTTAATGTAATTTGTGTCTGAATAGCAAAGCTATTTTTATAACTTTTATAAGGAAGTCCTCACAAAGTTCAACAAGGACAGATTCAAAGTGCTGCACCTGGGAAGGAACAACTCCATGCATTACTGTATCCAGGGAGCAACGCTGATTTTTAGCGGGGCTAAAATGACACATGGTAGCCTGGGCTGCATTAGGCAAACCATTACCAACAGGTCAAGGGAGGTGATCCAGCCTCGCTACTTAGCAGTGGTGAAGGCACACCTGGAGAGCTGTGCCAGTTCTGGGCTCCTCAGTATGACAGAGACATGGACATACTGGAGAGTCCAACAAAGGGCCATGGAGATGATTAAGCATCTGGAGCATCTGTCCTATGAGGAGAGGCTGAGAGAGCTGGGACTGTTCACCCAGAAGAGAAGTCTCAAGGGAGACCTCATCAATGGCTACGGGATCTTTTTAGCAGTGCCCAGGGACAGAACCAGAAGAAAAGGCACAAAGTGAAGCACAGGAGGTTCCCTCTGAATGGCAGGAAACACTTTCTTAGTGCCAAGATGACCAAGCATTAACACAGGTTGCTCAGAGAGGCTGTAAAATCTCCCTCTTTGGAGACATTCAAAAGATATCTAGACACAGTCGTGGTCAACTGGCTCTGGGTGGCCCTGCTTGAGTGGGCTGAACTGAACCAGATGACTTCCAGAGGTCCTGCCAACTTCAGGCAATCTGTGAATCTGTGATTTTGAAAAGAGATTAAAGCTTTGCCCTTTTTTGTGTTCCACCACTCATTTTAATCATCAAGTAGGGCTGTTCACAGGAGCTGTAACTTCAGGAAGGGATGCATCAATGTAGAACAATTTTAAGAAAGCTCAGGTCTCCAATCCCTGCAGCTCAGAACCCAGCAGTTAATCAGGCACACACAAGGACCACTGCAGTGTTTTCCTCACTGTTGTTTCTAGCCATCATGCTGCTGGCTCAGAGGAAAGAGCAGCATTTATGTGCTGTGAGCATGATGAGAGTAACTCGAGGGAATGGGACCCCAGCATAAAGAACATGCTGTTTCACTTAGACACTTTTTCAGGAAAATGAAAAAAACTTAAAACAACATGTATGCCATCGAAGCAGTTTCCTTTGGATTAAAAACAGAACATTAGACACATATTTAATCAGTTTTGCTGTCCCTGGGGGTGTTAATATTTGGCACTAGCCCTCTTTCAATTAAGAGGTGGTTCTCTAGTTCTTACATAAAACTAGTCAGGAAATTTCCACAAATGCTTTCTCATATAAAATGCATTTTCTGCAAAACTGAACTTTACTGCAAGGAAACAATAATATTCCTTGAAGTTTCTGAATCTTCACTGGGCAACACTGACTCCAAGAAAAACACGTGGCTGGTTAAAATACTTCAGACCAGATCAGTTAGACCTTACCTCATGGTCACAAAAGTCAAAGAAATGTCTCATGGCAGTTTAGTTCAGATAATACATGCTCCAGTTCTTTTCTGCAAAAGCTTCCTTGTCTGAGTTACACCATAGACATTCCTGAAGCTGAAACATCACACCAGGTCCAGCTGAACTGGGGACCCCAAATCACTGAGGAAAACTGGGGATGCTGCATTTGAACTACAGTTCCTGTGAGGAATCAAAGTCCCTCTGAGTCCTGAACTGAGAATGTTCAAGTAAATAAATCAAAATGAAACAATTTTGTTTGGAATTGTTAAGAAATTTAACTTCAGTCAAAGGAATTGGAAGCATCTGCCGAAATGCATTTTAAGAAGTTCTGTACAAATATTGATATTCATTGTTTTCCCCCTTAAAATGCAAAGACCAGTAATGTCTTGGGGTGGTTGTTCTACCTTTCTGTGTGAAGCAAGATATAACAGAAACCTAGCCTGATCCAGAAAGTCACCTCCCAGTTTGCTGAAGTTTAAGGCAAGGATGAGCCAACATTTCTTTCAGTCTGTTCTCCTGAACATCTCAGAGCACAGCATTTTATCCAGCGTCCAAGCAGTGAGTGAACTTAGTAATATGTGTGACTAAAGTAAAACTTGTGTGAACACAAGTCTCCCAAAAAAGCATTCAGACTTGTTTAGGCAGTATCACTGAGATTTTTTGGTATTGTGTTTCTTGCCATTGCTGCTCAGGGCCTGTTTCATGTTTTCTTCTGACTTCATCTGCCAGAGCTTCCAGCCATAACTCTTGCTGTGGCCATATCTGTTTGATTAGAGATTACTTCAACATCCACCTTTTCACTTGAATAAACACACTGTGCTTCCAGTCTGAAGGGAAAGAAACTTCTCTAGCTCTCTGATAATTTTGTTTACTCTTTTTCCTAATTTTCCAGAACTAATTTTTTCTAATTCCTCAACATCTCATTTAAAAAGCTGACTGGAGTCCCATGTGCCACATTCCCATACTAGTCTTAAAATGCACACAGAGGAGAAAAGTAACTCCTGATTTCTACGTATCACTGACCTGGTTGTATACCTGGGCACTTCATAAATCATCTGGCCTCCACATCACGGCAGTAAATTGTCATGAACTTTAATGAGTTTCCATGTCCTTTGTCTTGTGTTCCTTGCCTTATAGCTACAGTTGCTCTCTAATAGTTTCTAAGCTTGCAAGGGTACTATGAACTTTTTATAGAGTACTACAATTCTCCCTTGATGAATTTACCACACAGGAATAAATTTAATATATTCTATGATCCAAAAAATAATCTGAACTTTGACTTTTTCTTTCATAAAATATACAACTCTCTTGAGAAAAGGATTTTTATGAGGAAGCGCTGATATATCCATATTTTCTTCCCTTTCCTCCCCACCTTTTCATTTGGCAGAGCAACACAAAAGCAAAATACACAGAATACATTCAGATTAAATGGTGATGGACATTAAGTTTTCAAATTCTTTTCTTTCAAATTCCTCCTCTCTATTCCTCATTTTCCTGCTTATTTTTCCCTAGTCAAATTCCACCTCCCCCCCCTTTTTATTTTTCTAATTTTAAGCTCTAGAAATTTATGTAATCTGCAGCTATGGTCCATTCTGAAAGAAGAAAAAACATCTAGAATGGTTTCCCACATGGAAAGTAGAACCTCTGTTCTACTTTCTACTTTGTTGAAAGAATAAAAAGGAATAAGTACAAAATATATAGGACCTCACCAAGAGACAGACTAAGAAGGAAAAGAAATCTGTAAACTCAGAGCTAGTGAGAAACTTGTACATATCTTCTCAGAAATAAGTGCACTGCAGTCAGTGAAGGTAAAGGAGTGGGATACACTGGGGTCCTGGTGTGGTCTTGCACATTGAGGTGGGAGCAGAAGAGAGCATGTGAATTCTTTCCACCTGGAGACAAACATCTCACTGTCCAGAGGGGCTCAAAGATAGCAAGTGGACAGGAACTCTCCCTGATCTAACCCTTGAAGAATAAATACCGGTGGCTGGGCATGCAGAAGGGCTTTCTGGAAGGGGATCTTGAAACATATGGCAACCCCTGAATGCATCTCAGTGACCCCCAGAGCAATCTTCACTCAAGTTACTGACAGCAAGAACTCTTTCCATGCATTTGGCAACCCTGCAACACAAGCCAGCTCTGCTTCCAAACCTTGTTCCTTAAAGCCTGGGCTCTAATAAAGCCACCAAGAAAATTCCCATAGATTTCAGTAAATACAAAATTTCACCCATTGTGCATTTGGGCTGTACGACCATCAATAAAAATTCTATGAGCACATTCAGTAACAGATTAAAAGAACCCAGTCCCCTTCTATTGTCCTTTGTTCTGCATCTGTCAGGGATCAAAACCAGCAGCAGGGTCTCACTAGTTAGGGGAAGAACCAAACATAGTGTGATGAAATATACACATGCAAGGCAGTGTTCCTGCATACTTCCTTTTCAGCTGAGGCAACACAAAGTTGATAGGCAGCTAAGAGTGACACTCCTTAGCTTTCAGTAATCAAAGTAAGAGAAGGTGATGCTCCCAAATTTTTTCATGCCATGCACATACAAAGACCTATTCCTCTTCACCTAGTGTCATCAGGAAGTGGCTCTCCAGAATTTATGAGACCAGCTCTCTTGTATATCAGCTGGGAATCAAGCCTCTTTTGTCTGCACTTTCGAATTTTAAAGCAAGAGCATAATGATTATATGTTGACTTTGTGTGTGTCTGCATCTGTGTGTAAATCTATGTAGAAAAGCTTAGTGTAAAGCTTGGAATAATCATTAGAATATTAGGCAATAGAACCAAAAAATCTACTCACATCCTTCACTTCACTGAAAGAAAAGTATGACAAGGAGAAAAACCCAAAGCAATACTCGGCCCTGATTTTTGGGTGCTGGCTCTGAACTGTCAGTGGCCATTACATCAGATAAGCCATGAGTCTAAGCCAAAGTCTAAAGTGTTATAAGGCCAGGAAGGTAAAAAGAATCAGGGCCAGTGCAAGCTTTAAAAGTCAGCAAAGAATTTTCAAGCCATATGCTGCTTAACAGGCACCAGGGTAGAGGGAACGTGAGACTAGAGAAATATGATCTGCAGATCAAGTCCTAGTAACAATTCTGGCAGCAGCAACATTCAAAACCATCTGCAGCCAGTTTAGCAAACAATCTGGAACACCACCAGGAACAAATTAAAATAGTCAATCCTGGAAGTCATGAAAGTCTGTATGAACAAGAGCCTGAGCAAATGAAATGGTGTTTTCATAAGAATATCTTGCAATATTCTCAAAAAACATCAAAAGATTTTTTTTGCCCTCTCTTTCATGTGAAGACAAAAAGCTGAAAGGAGAGTCATATGGGTAGGCAGAAAGCAAGACGTTTCAGCACTGGAGCTCCAAAGCAATCAAAATGCCACAGATTTCACTGGCAGCAATATTAATACAAGTCAGGAAGAGTCCTCCTGTACACTGCAGGGCCTCAGACCCAGATATTCCACTACACTTTGCAGCACATGTTGAGTGCAGGAGCTGGGAAGCAAATGTGCTGAGAAATCCCACGGAGAGGGGTGTGGGTGAGAAAACTGGCTAGCATATGCCGTGCTCCGACATGTAGCAATTGAACTCTCACTACATGGATCTCATTGTGCAGCACCTCCTCCACAAGTGAAAAAAACCAGTGCATGTGTGTAAGAGGTTAGGAGTTGAGGACGCAGTGCCAACAGGAAACGGAAAAGGGGAGACAAGTAGAAAAACAGGCAGCTGTGGAAAATGCAAGGAAACACAACTCCATTAATGCTATCCAGGGAGCATCATGAATTGTCTGGGGTGAAGAACAAGAGTGAAAGTGTTTTCACAAAGCTCACACACTGGACACAGCACAGTCAGGGACCTCTGTTGTGGACTAGATCCCCTCTTTTGGGAGAACTTCTGCTGTTTCACTGCAGGCATGAGAGGCATCTTCTGCTCCTGCTGCTCTAGTGCCATGCCCCGCTCTGCTCCAGCAGAGAGAGCAAAGACCTGCCCACCTACTACTCCAGCTCACCCTCCTTTTTAACCTGGGAAAGACAGGAAGGTTTTCAGTTGTGAGTTTGTCTGGATTTTTTGAATCAAAAGGAAAGCTGAATTCAATCCAAATCCCTGGCACTTCAGATTCTCACTAGTTTAGCTGAACACAGGAGCTACTGGAGAGCTCTTTTCACAGAGCAGTTTGACCCACCAGCACAGATGGAGACGCAGAACATACGATCTGGGCCAGGTTCTTGTTCAGATACTGCAGGGTGTGAACAGGCGAGGTTCATGCAGTGTCTATTAAAAGGAACATTAGCATGGTATTAGCTTGTTTTTCAGCCGCCAGGAGGACAACATGAGAACAAAAAATTAATTTGTTAATCCTGCTGTGACTCTTGTTTTAGTCACTCTACTCTCAGCTTTGTTATGCCAGAATTAATAGATATTAAAGCAGAATTGTGTCTACTTTAATTGTAAGTCCTATCTTCTTTGGCTTTGACAGGCAAGGTGAGACTGAACCCTTGGTCCCAGTGCTGAGGAGGGTCATGTTCTAGGGTTGCTGGCATAATAATAGAGCTGTGATGGAGCTGGCTCATTCCCAAGCCCTGCCGCTCCTTTACTTTGCCCAAGAGAAGGGTGGTTAAACTCACAGCAAGTCAGGGCTGATCTCACACTAGGTGATTGTCTCACCGCTATTCTCTTTCTGATTATTTTCAATCCAGCCCTAAATCTACAGTCAGAGCAAAACAAAATAGAACAAAATGAACTAAANTGTGTATCGAGGCTTTTTTTAGTGCAGCGGATGGCAGGCAGCATTGCCGGCTGATGAAGCTCACAATAGAGAGCGTTCCCTGGCTTTTTAATTGTCCTTTCTAAATCAGCCANTATTCTCTTTCTGATTATTTTCAATCCAGCCCTAAATCTACAGTCAGAGCAAAACAAAATAGAACAAAATGAACTAAAATAAGATATAAAATAGTAATAAAATAAAATAAAATAAAATAAAATAAAGACTTATACCCAAGAAAATATTTTCTGACAGTCTGGGGCAAAGGAGGGGAAGCCAAGCAGGCACCTATAAAACACCACTGCAATTTGTTTATCGAGGCTTTTTTNGGCCGGGCAGCCGGGCAGCCGGGCAGCCGGGCCGGGAGAGCCGGGGAGCCGAGGGGACCCATCCCGGCACCCTCGCACACTGCCCGGCTCGTGGGAGGAGCAGACACGGCTGGTGACCGCGGCGTTCCGGGGCTGAGCAGCTGCCCGAGCCCCCGGGCGGTAGCAGGGCCCGAGCCGCTGCTGAGGGATAGCCCGCAGCGCCGGGCAAGGCTCAAGCGCTCAAGCCGCTCCACGGGCCCCGAAACACCGACATGGCCAGTCCTACCGAGCAAGGTGCCAAAGACAGGTGTAAAAATAAAGGGCGAGTTCCACTTCATGCTTATCTGTATCCCAGCTCCTCATTTCATGCCCCAACTTCAGTCCATCCCTATACCCACGGTAGCAAAGCTACCAACAACAGAAGCCCGTCCCAGGTGGGGTTGATACTAGAGTAGAACCAGAGAGCAAGATGTGAGCCAAGAAAACGCCTAGCGAAAGGCAAAATCCCTGCCCTTGTCCTCCCCTCCTTACAGCAGGAGCAAGAGCGATGCAGTATTCGGGCAAGGGGGTCACCAGAGATGGGAACGTAGACTGCATAATCTGATATCGTGTATGATCAGTGATCAAAAGCCCAGATTCCCCTTGAGGCCCCTAGAAAGACAAGGTCATTTAGATGCCTCAACTTGTCAGGAAAGACCTGCCTCTGGAGGTCTTCAAAGCCCCTTATCCTTTTCTCATCACTTCTCAAGGGAATATAAGCACTGAGTTTAGCAGCACTGTTTCATCAGGTACCCACAGCACAAACCTACATTTAGCAGACAGTGCCAGACCTATCATGCATCCTATTTTGCAAATCATTTTTTCCAAACTTAAAAATGCTTTATTCATTTCTATGTCTCTTTTTCTTTGAAAGTACGGAGTTGAAGCAAACCAAATAAACTTGTGAAAATAGATATGAGTGTAATTTCTCATGTGTTCTGTAGGGCTCCCCATTCACCATTAATATCTAACAGGCCACAGGATTTTTTTTTCACATCTAAATCCCCAGTAAATTAATTAAAGAAGTAGAAGTAAAAATGCTTAATCACTTTTACCCAACATTATTGTATTATTAGTAGGGCAGAAAGGCCCAGAACTTTGGAAAGTTAATAAACCACAATATTTAGAGCAGATCCCATGATTTGTGAGATATAACAAGTTCTCAGGAGCAAGACATAAAATGAAATGGAAAAAAAAAGAAAAGGGGTAAGGAAGCCATAGCTAGACTTCTTTACCATTTTTATTGAATAAGATATCCTACTTATAGCTTTCAGCACAAAATTGCCAACATAAAAGAAACCTGGGTTTTCTCATCTCTCTTTAAAAATTTGCATTTTCACATACTTTATATGTTGAGAAAGGATGAATGAACTGTGGATATTTTTAAAGAGCAAATGGATGACCAAGTAGGATTACACAGGGATGTACCTCAAGAAGAGATTAGAAGAGAAAACCCCCACCTCTTAAGATACACAAAAAAATCACCACTGATCTTAAGAGATAATTGAGATTCTTGTAGCCACAGGAGAGAGGAACCAGACGTCCCAGTAGGTAGTTTATAAACAAATGAAGTCAACACCCAAAAATACACAAGCAGATGATGGCAGGAGGAAAACTGTGTTCATGGAAACACTTCCTAGATCTTGGGTGAAAATCTCAGACTGAATGTAAAAAAAGTATTCTTTATTCTCTATTATACTTTATTAGTGAAATAGTTTTATTTCCAGGGGAAAAAAAAATTGAAATAATTTAGAATTACTGTAATTGAGTACTTATGGGCCCATTGATTAAGAAATAGACTAATCATGGTATTTCAAATGGAAAATTTGTTCTATGGACAAAATATCCATTATTGTTTCATTTCAAAATTGCCCTAGTTTTCTGGCCCCCAGAAGGGGCAATTATGACTTGAACTGTTCAGAGGTCTGCTATTGAAAAAAAGCATTAAACCACTGTCTCTCTTGTGTACTGACATCCATCAGTCAAGATCATTGCTCACCATCCATCACCTGGTAAAACAAATAGTGCTGTGGTTGTAATAGCATGTGATCGATATCTTCTGCTTTGAAGATAAATCTCATTTCAGTAAACGCCTTGTCTGCCACCAGCAAGAGACTATTACTCTATGAAAATATGCTGTTTCTTTCAGATTACCTCTTAATTAAAAGTTTATGGCTCTTCTATTAAAAGTATTGTCAGGAAGGCAATTTCATATATGAAGCTAAAGCTAACTAGGTCTGTGGTAGAAACGGAGGGAAGACAGAAAAGCTGCTTCCCCTGGTCCTTGGCTCCAGATGCTGCCTCCCAGGTATCTCCATACTCCCTTCACAGGCTATCTAAAAAGGCTTCTGATGGCTTCTGACCTGTATCTGTATCTTCCAGCCAGGTATGTCTTTAAAAGTGGACTTTCCACCCTAGCCTGACTTTATTTAAATCACAATTAAAGCTATTAAAACCAAGAAAATGTCTGTATTTAAACAGTGAATCTTTGCTTCAGAAAAAATATTTTTCAATAATATGGAGTACTTTGTATAATGCTATAATTATTTTTAATGGAAACTAGAGATGGCTTGGAATTAAGAAGTTGTTCTAGAATAAACAACATTCTTATCAGTGTTACTATGGACTCTTGATATAATATTTTCAAGAAAACTCCGTTTCATTTTTTTTCTCACATGCTTTAAAGATTCCACTGGCAAGAGAGAAGTCCCAGCCCTTGAGCAGAGTGAAACTGTTCAGCACAAAAATCAGTGGTAAAAAATCTCTTTACTTGGATGGGGTAAGAACTAGTCTGGAACAACTGTAATTTCCATCACTGTAGTCATTTTCCTTGTAAATACTTCTCAGGTTAATACCGCAGCCTTGCAGTTTTCTTATAAAGTCTGTTTTGTTTTAAAATGTTCCCCATAATATTGTAGAGTAGAAATATTTTATTGAGAGTAGACTCAGTTAAGAACTAATTTTTTTTCCCATAGTTCTTCCTTTCTTGGCAGGAAATCGTAATAAAGCTCACAAAAAAAAAGAGGACTAGCACCATGAAATTGAAATATTTTATACAAATGGAGGAGTAGAGAGAAGCTGTGGTTCTGAAAATTTACAGGAAGTGAAAAGCTGTGTATCAAATATCCAAACTCTCCTTCCAGATAGAGAACTGGGGGTGATTCATCTTTCCATTAGACAATTCACATGATATATGTCCAATTACTTTCAAGATATAAATGGATATAAAGTTAAGGGTACTCTGTGAGATTTCAAGACAGCTTTAATTGATTTCAGTGGGAATTGCATGTATTTAAGGGGAGAATTCAGCTGTTCGTATTTAAAGTGTAGAATCTCAACATCCTAAAAAATGTTGCAAGAACCTGAAAAAAAAGGCTTAGTTTTTTTTCTCAAGAGAGATAAGAATGCTGCAACTTACATGACATCCAGGATAATAATTTGAAAAGACAGATATTCACAGCAACAAGGATGTGATTTTTAAGTGCAGTGATGCAATTCAGATAAGAGGCTTGAATCTCAGATCAGAAAGAACGTCCTGAGTTTATGCCAATTTCATTTCAGACAGATTTCTGAAAGAAATAACAAAGCACATTTGGGGGAGCTAAGGGTTAAGGACTGCTGCTTATTTATCTTTTCTTTGGAGCAATTTGGTAGGCTGATTTATCATGCCCTCATGCCCCTCTGCAAGGAATGGACCTGCTTATGTGGAAATGACCCTTTAGAGTTGGTGATTTCAGCCAACTGTGAGAAGGGTATTGTGCTGTCCACCAGTCCAGTAGTTAATTCAGTTTGGGATTGGGGAACCTGTACCTCCTTCAGTCCCAGATACTCTCTCCAATTTTTCCTCAGTATGAGGAGGGGAGAAGCAGCAGCAGTGCAGACCCTATCAGGGGTTCACAAAGCCACGTGTTTTCTGGCTTTGGCAGGACGGCTGCACGTCGTGCACAGAAGTGTACTTTGAGTGTAGGGGAGTGCTTGTCACTGAACTGTGTGAGAGCCAGCAAGATTAGCACTTCTTAGCATGTGGATTTGTGCATTTTATCCGCAGCAGATGCCAAGTCAATGGGCACCAGGACAGGAACTAGTGGTTGTTATTTTCTGCTCATATGTGTTTCTCAATGTAATGTACAGTCAGTAGAGTAACTCGTTTCTGTCAGTATGGTTGGTCTGATGGGCATTAACTGAAGCAAGTGCACCATGCCTAATTTCAGACTTGTGAAGGAACTTTATTTCATGCTATGTTTTCTTGCAAGAAAATCCAGACAATATATTAGGAGAGCTTTTTTGTCCCATTTCACGCTCCTGCATTTAGTCACTTGACTCTTTTTAGTTCACTTGTGTCTCACAAAATCTCCTTTGGGCAATGGTAGCAGAACTAAAAGCTCAAAGATTTATGACTTCAATTGTTTAGCTCACTGGCAATAATGCATCATGATAGAAGCAATTGTTGGAACAGGCAGCTATGATACCATTCTTTTATGAAAAACTGTAGTTGGAGATAAGGAAGGCAAAAGAAGTCTCTTGTGAATATTATTATCCTCTGGAAATTATCCCCGAAAGATTTGCAGTTTCTCTATAGACTGTGGCTGGAGTTCATTGATCCACAGACTATCATCCTGAATAGAGATTAAAAACAGATGGCCATAGATCTTGGCTTGGCTACAAATCTCAAAAGAAATGAGAGGGAGTACAGTGGTGACTGACCACAAATGAAAGCATTGAGGGGATTCTTCTTTTTTTTCTTTAATTCCCTATTTCATTCCTCTGTAGTTTATAGAAAGTCCATTGTACTTAAAACTCAAATAGTATCAACACAGAGAAGGTATGCAAAGTAAACTGAAGTAGATCAAAATTATACAAAGTATGCTAAAAATACACTGCAAAGTCTTTTATGTGGGGCTTTTGTTAAGTTATTGTGCTGGAGCAGTGCATTGTCAGTGAAAAGAGTCTTTGTATAAACTGACTTGAACTGATGGTAATCCATTTGCTTTAGTGGCTCAGGTCAAGTGAAGAGTAGGTATAAATTATGTGCCCTCATAAAAGTGATAAATATACTCTACCAGTTAAGACAATACAAACTTGAACCCTCAAAAATAAATCCCCAAATATTTTAACTGTCAGGCCAAAATCCTTGGTTTTATTTAACATATGCACATACACAGATTTGTTAATATAATAAGAAATGTCAATCTTCATGCAGCCTCATAGACCAAGATTTTCCAATGTCTACTTTCATAGTTTTTAATTTTTATTATTACATGGTGCCATTGACATTTTTGAGTAATAATTTCTCTTTTTTTCTCCTTTGAATTAAATTAAGGGGAGAGCTGAAATTCTGGTATTTCTCATTAAATAAAAAAATCCAGAAATCTTTAGTACATGCTGGTTGAAGCAATCTATTTTGGCAATCTATCTAGTGTTATTGTAGTCTAATCTCAATTATATCAGTCAAGAAAAATAAAAATCACTTTATTTCAAATTGTAAAAATTCTTGAGATTACAGTTATAATTCTAGATATTTTGTTTGAACTTTATGTTATATTAAATTCTCCTTTACATATACACAATATTCAATGCATTTGAATAGGACAGTAAATGAAACCAATTAAAGAATAAATAAATGTTGGTTTTACCTTTTTCATGGTTATGTTTGCTCAAAATCAATGATTTGAGAATAATGAAATTGCAATTTTATCAGGAAGCTGTTCCATAAAATTGTTTCTCTCAGATAGCAAGTCACAAGTCTGGTTAGTCACTGAAATACCCATAGAGTTCATTATCCACTTTTAGTTCAGCTTTTCAAAACAGTTTCAAACACAAGTTGAGTGCAAAGAGTTTTCAGCAGAAATCTCCCTAAATAACAACAAATTATTGGAATCAGTAATG
>WEZZ01025158.1:16978-28546 GCA_013400585.1 Chloropsis cyanopogon | reverse complement strand
AGAATAGAGACAGAGATGCTTTGATTTAAAAAAATGTAAAAAAATTGACAGTAGACTCAGTCTTACTAGCCAGAGATGGCAAGTCATAGCTGCATATATCTTCCAGGGGAATGACACAGTGGGAAATGTAAACTTTCTAAATAGGGCTCCTATTTCATTCTGTGGACTGCCCAGGGAGCTGGGTAACCTTTACTTCACTCACTGACAGGTCTTTTGGATTTAAACATCAGTTGGACATGCAAGTCCATATTAAGCATGTGTTAATCTGTGTTTTTGTAGGAGGCAGTCTAGATGTGAACTGACATGCAATAATCATTGAATTCATCCTTTATGAACAAATGCAAAAAAGCTGAACTTGGTGAATTTATCATATTTTTGCATTTATTGCATTGTAAGAGAAATCAAGATGACACCACAAATTAAATAATTAGGAAGTCCTCCACAAGGATTTCAGGGGATGGAAGCATTTTCAAGAAGAGAACATTTCTTTAAAGGCTTTTAGCAAAACCTCTTCCCTCTTCTTTTGGCTTTACATGTATTTTGAATCACAGCATGGCTGGTTTACCCTTCTACCTTTCTACTGTCACTGTTTTTATCTGGAAATATTTTTCATCGGATAGGAGTGTCCTGTACAGCACGAAAAGAAAACATTTTTGCTCGTGCAAAACAAATCCAAAGGTTTCGCTGTGGAATGAGAAAGGGTCTGATGACATTTTCTAGCAGCTAGCAAATCATGCTGTCATGCATAGGGAAAAAGCCACTAAAATATCCCCAGTTAAAATATCGCAAAATTATGTAGAGCTCAATCCTAGGGAGCCATCTGCCATGTGAAAGCTCCACTGATTTCTAAAGGCGTTCATTGCAGGCAGGTTTGCAGAACTGGACGCATAATTTGCCCCTTTTAGAAACCATAACTGTTGAAAAGAAACCCTCATCAAAAACACGAGTGGCAGAGGATGAAAAAAAAGTCTGTACAATTGGGTGAAAAACCCCCACCAGAGCTTGTGTGCTGGTTGAAAATGCACGCCAGCTACAGGTAAGAAATGAGCTACTCGTGAAAGGTCTGATCCTGCCATGTGTGTGCATGGAAATCTGACTGCTGTCAGGGAGTTTTCTGTTCTGAAAGTGTTCAGATAAGGTTCATCCTCAGTATTTGCCTTTTCCTGTATTATCGGCCCTTTAAAAACTGAAGGTAAATAGTACCAACCAATAGCGAAGAATTTCTGAGGTACACTACACATATATGAAGGGATGTGTTTAAGTGTAAAATATTTTAGTATTGCCTTCTTTTTTGTTGAGAAATAACTGTTGGAAATGGTTTAGTGGGTCCTGCCTTGGGACAGGGAGACAGAGAAGCAGCTTCTCAGGAGCTTCTCCCAGCTCTGTTTCTGGAAGCACTGAACCTCAAAGTGGAGGAAAACAATCTGCAGAGAGGCAGAAGGAGATGTGTTTTACAAATTGCAGCCTGATGAGCTCTTCAACAACATTAAACACCCACGGAGAATTTCTTTAACACAAATACTAAATGAAAAATCTCTTATGGCAGTAGTGAAAGCTTTGATATATATCTATAAAATAGATAAAATTCCATTAATTTCCAACTTGGGACAGACGTTATATTTGAATTTACAGACATGCCAAATGGTAATTTTGGCTTCCAATCCTTGAGATGTGGCTGATCTATTATGGGTGATAACAGCATATGCTACTTTCTGAGTCAATTTCTATTATGTCATGAGAAGCAACACAGCTAGTAATGGAAGGCATTTTTGCATTAGCTAAAATAGCAAATGAGGTCCATAACATAGAAAATAGGTGGGTTTCAGAAGTAGATTCAACATTTGAGATGGTTGTCAAATTCAATACTGAGTAAGTAAGTCAACAAAAGCAAATCTCACATGAAAAATGAACATGGCATATATCTTGTACAGATTTTTTTCTTTCATGATGTCAAAGGGTTGCATATCTTGACAACTTTCTTTAGCTGGTTATGCCTGGGAGAATTGATGGAGACATTTGGCCTTTGTGTGGGTCTGTGTCTGAACTTGTATGTCCCGAGGAGGTAAGTGGCTGCTTGAGATGCTGTGGAGCAGGGGTGAACAGCCGAGAAATGGGAGCATCTGAGTGCAATTTGATGGAGCAGATGTTTCATCCCCAGCACTCCACAGCTGCCTCAAGGCTTTGTCTGGTGTCAGCCCTTTCCTAAATGAGTTTTCATAATGAATTTATCTGTTAATTGACACATAAAAATCTATGTTAATATAACATTAAGGACCTATCTTGTATTTGCAAATGCCAGGAAATTGAAGGGGAAAAAAAAAGCTTAAAGCTTGACTGTCACCAGGACTTACCTGCTGTGTTCCATAGGGGGGAAATCACTGATGCAGAAACATGTTACATACTGCAGAGTTAAACATCACCTTTTTGTTTTGTTTTGTTTTGGTCCTTTTTGACAACTGTGTGGGCAGATGAAATACCTCCAACACCTAGTAAAAGGTTTAGGCAGTTGCTCATGACTTTAGGTATTAGAACACTTTATTTGCTTTTACCTAGTGTCTAGACTTGTGGCTCTGGTGGCACCAGAGTTGTCGACAGCTGACCAGACCAAGCAGTGAGGCTTCTCATTGATTTTTCCAGTGTGTCCATTGTGTTGGCAGCAGAGAGCTAACATATTGCTAGTCCTCTTCTCATGCATACGCTAGGGCAGCTCCTTCAATACAATAGCCCAGGTTTTGCCATATGAGTTAAGAAATCCAGAAACATCTTCCTTCTCAGGCTGGCAAAATTCACATCTACCATTCTACCTTCAGGGTAATAGCCTTCCTACTGGTGGGTGAGGGTACCTGACAACAAAACTATGCCAGCCAAAAAGAGTTTAAGCCTTAACTGGGCTGCCTGGCAAAAGGAGGCACCGTATTTTTGTGCCTGGGGAAGTCATAGGAGTGAGGAACTTCTGGTACCATTCCTTCTTCCTAGGACAATATATATATTTAATGTTAAACCACCATTATAAAGACCAGACCCCAGGAACTTGGACTGCCAGCTCATGCCCCCTGCTGTCTTTGCCCTTGTCACCAATGAATCTTGTTGCCCTCTTTTCTACTCAGCCAGATAATGTCCACAGGAAGGAGAAATCATAGAAGAGTTAAAGTACCTTCCTGAGGTAAGTCCAGACTTGGGCACGGTAGATTTTGGCGATCTGGAAACACTTGGTTCAAGTTCTCAGACCACACCTTGGTGCACACAGCCCAGGCAGGCAGAATGATGCCATTCTAAGCTGAGGACCATGTTAATAAATACAGATTCAGCAGCTGTCCAAAGCCACATGGGTGTCCCTCTCCTGATAAAAGGTGCAATAGTGTCTCTGCCTACGCTAATGCTTGGCTGCCAGGTGCTAAGTGGGTCACAGTGGTCCTCTGTGTAGTGTCTGCACATCTCCAGGGCAGAGCATCTCAGTGCAGCTCTGATGAGTACTGAGGGTACTGAAGACTCTTCTGCACTACCTGATTTGGCCTTTCCCTGCACAGACAGAGTGGAGGCACTCACCAAGGCACAGGGTACCCCATGAAACTCTACCAACAATGCCCATAGCTAACTATTGATTAGCCCTAATGGACTGGTTATTCTAAAACTGTTATCCTAGCTTAGGATTAGTCTTTCAACTGAAAATGTTTCCCATTTAACTTTCTTTTTGTTGAACTTCTAGTCTTGTGCTGAATTTTCTTTGATGCATGACATGAATGCAGCTGCCAGTACCCCAGGTGGATCCTGGTGAAGTGTCTGAATGGTGAAAATGATGGAGAAATGATTGAAGTGCTTTGAGCACAGTGTTTGCGAGGGCTGCCCATAACGTGGAGGTGGCAATACTTGGGGTACACCTGTTAGTCCTTATGGACCACCTGTCTCTCTGAAAAGGTGTAGTCTGTGAGGCTGAAAATAGGCAGATGTGAGCTTTGTAATATGTGTACTTCATACTTACATGAATGAAACACCTATAAATGCTGCATTTTTTCCGGAAAAGATGTCTAACTCCAGAAAAAAACCCAAACTATTACTGATATGAAGTAATTGAAATGCTGCTAAAACCACATTAACAGGATCAATCACACTTTTGTGAGGCAAACTGTACTTTAGAAGAAAATGACCTTGTGCAGTGATCAAGGGCCTGCCAATGGGAGCTGGTTCAAATTTTTGTGGTCTGCCTCCCTTTCATCCAGCACTACTGCGCAGCCTGACATCCCAGCTGCACCTTTGCTCTTTTTCATTCATGCACAATATTACAGTCTTGTTCGCTTGAGTCTTTTTCTCCTCTATAGCCTCTTCCCATATCCTGCTGTCCACCCCAGCACCCTTCTCCTCCCAGGACAGTCTCACAGCCCACCAGCATCTTAGTCCTGGTCTCCAGCTCTGCATCTGCAGTGTTTCACTTGCATTTGGATCAGTTCTGCAGCCACTCGTGCCCTGCAGTCTGTGGAGCAGGTTGTCTCCTGCTAGGAGAGAGGCAGAAGGAAGCAGCAAAGCGAGCAGTCCCCAGGTCTGCAGAGCGTCACGGGTCCCCTACAAGTCACTGTCTCTGTTTCATGGGATTGGGGACTGAAGATGAGGTATACTGGAGACCTCTGAAATCAGGGCAACAGTGGAATCAGGCCAGGACCAAACCCGAGCTGTGATCAGCAAATTTAAACACAATTTTATTACTAAATATAAGATCAAAATGATCACAAATTGCGGATTGCAAATGTAATATTCCAAAACGTGCTTCAAATCTGGAAGAACTCCAGAACCAAAAAAGTGCTTTTTTTTTTCTAACAGATAAATTAGGATTGCTCTTGTTCTTTCAAAACATACCTTCCTTTGTGGAGGTATTCTGAATTAAGAATTTGGCTACAGGAACCAAGCTAAACCAGAAAGTAATGAAATTCCTGAGATTTAAAAACAGTCACAGAGAGAGAGAAGAGAAAAAGGAACTTGAAGAAAATTGCAGAGAGGTTTTGAAATTATTAATTTATACTGGATTATAAACTACCCACTCTGTAGTGTCAACTCACAATTCCAGTACTGTTGCTGTGAACTCAGAGAGACCTCATTTCCAGACCCAATGAGCAGCAAACATTTTTTACTATACTACCTGAGCCTACAAATCAGAGCAAATGTGCAAAAAAGCACCCTTCCCAAAAGCTTACAACTATTAGATGCAAGTAACAATTAAGGGAGCAGATAATTTTGCCTCTTAAATGGAATATAAAACAGTGTGTCCAAATTAGTGGGATGTATTTTGTGGGATATAAGTGAATGTACAGGGTACAGCTTAATTCAGCATTGTCGAGTTTTCAAGAATTCCAAAGATTTTGCTGTGTTTTTAAACTGCAACAGGATCACAATCAAAGCAAATGGGAATGAGAAACACTTATCATCATTGAGTCAGTCAGAGCAACAACATGAGCCACTCTCTTGGTTCTTCTTAAATATTAACCACCTGAATGTGTCCAGCACAAAAGACCTCTTTTATTGGAAAACACAGGAGAAAAAGATTAACCAAGCAGCCATTTCTCTGCTTTTGCATGTCATGCTCTCCAGAATTGCTGTGGAACCAGAGGATTCCCAGTAGGGAAGGAGTTGCACTTTGAGTTACCTTTCAAGTTCCTGGTGAGAGCTGATCTTGGGCTTCTACGTGTCCATTCTGGGAATAAAAATAATGATATTTTCTCAGTTATCTCACTCCAATGTAAGCTAACTTGGAGGTTTCCTTGCTATTGTGTGAGGGTAATTGGAAAGGACAGCTCTAGAAAATAGCCTGTGTCATGAAGATTGTTAAGAATATTTAGCTGTCTAGCCTCTAGGAGTTTATGGCACTGTAAATTGTTTATACTTTTTCATACCACTATAAAATCAAAAAAATTAGCAGTTGCATTCCTTTTGGTAGAATCAAATGCTTCCATAAATTACCAGGCTTGAAAAATTAAGCTACTTTCAAGGCCAAATTTTTAGAGATAAGTCAATCCATTTTTCATTAATGTCATTGCAGTTATTGGGAGGTGGTGGGAAGGTTTGCCCATCATTTCCTCTCTACTGGGATAAGCCACAGACTGTATATAAGCAGTGCTGTCAGTATGTGCCAGTTGGATGTGAGGTGCACCATCTGTAGATGCAAATGACAATTAAAAAAAGACATATTCAAACGACTGTGCATGCAAAGAGGCAATACTGAAGAAATTGGACCAAGATTTCTGTATTTCTTATAGAGGTAAAAATGTGTTATATGCCATACTCCTGTAAGAGCTGTGAGGAAATAAAACTTCTGAATGTAAGGCAAATGCTCTTTTTTCATTGTTAAGATTTAATACATTTTGAGGTTGGAAAAGGCAGCGTATCTCCTAACAAAGTGGCTTGTACAGAATGCAAAAAAAAAAATTAAATTGAAATAATGAGGGCATTTTCCTCCTTCTACATGCAAATTGTCTCATATTCCAATTTATTTCAGTATAAATTTATTCTTGCATATGCTAATACACAGAATCAGAAAAAGAAAAAATATTTAAATGCATTATAAAACATATGGAAATATACAGATTATGTGATCTTTAGTAAAATCTATCTTAATGATGAAGGCACCATTTAGTATGCACTCTGGAACTGTGCTCCTTCATTTATTTATGAGTTCCTGTAGACAAAGAAAGTATCTTCCAAAAATAGGAATACCATATTTCCAAGGCATACTGTGTATTTTATTTTTGAAACTAGTAAATGTCAAACAGTATTCATACACAGTATTGACACATTAATGTTTTCATTCAACAGTGAAGATACCTTTCCTTGTTACATTATATATTTATGACACACAGAGCTGTCAAATAAATTATGTCAAAGTAGCTACAGCCAGACCTTGTGACACTTGAATCATAGAATAAGGGCATATAACCTTTAAAATGAAAGACATATGACAAGAATTAGAAACATTTAATTTGCATAAATATAATGTTAACAGTCTTTTCCTTATTACATATTTTATGCCTAATTTTTAATTGCCATTATACTCATTCTTTAGCATCAGTTTGCTCTCTCTTTTTTTCCTAATTGCTTGCTTTGTTTTGGAATGTGTGAAACAAATTCTGTAAGAAGCACATGATCAGATCACCATTTTAATTTTCTCTGGTTAGCAAATCTTAAATGTTGAGACGAACTCTTAACTCACATGATATACTATTTAAAATGTAGAATAATTTCCTAAAAATAAGTAAAAATTCCTAAACACATCAAGTAAATATATAATCTCTGATAACTTTGGACCATGTCTGCAAAAAACAATCTTGTATTAAAGTTCTACTTTGAAGCACAGAATACACCAAATGTGCAAAATTGAAGCACTGATTTGCAAAAGCTTGGTAACTCATACATACTGAATTTTGCAATATAAAATCTGAGCATCTAAGTATACATACAGGAAGTAAATTGAATGGTTAGATTTTTGGAATGGTTTACTAAGAGTAGTAAACTCGTTATTTGAAACCTGTTTGTAAATGAGAGACTTCCTCAAGCCTCTGCTGAGTGGTGCAGTCTCTCTCTTGCACCTTTAGAATTCACTGAGGAGAGAGGGAACTCCGTGGCTTGCTCTCATTGCTAACGCTGCATAAGGTCACAGATGTAACCACACTTAATGAAACTTTGCATTATTCTGAAAAGTCCCTAGGGATACTCAAATAAATAAGGCTGAAAGTACAAAGATGAATGTCTGCTGCAGCAGGGCACAAATAACTAAACCCCTTATTGTTCCTGACTGGAATTCACCTCCATTGGGATAGTGTGGCCAGGCCTGCACAGCCATAAGGACACACAGACTTTGTGCAGGCTCTTTGCTACAGGATGAGTTTGGCTCCCTTCAGCCTTCTGGATCAGAAGAATAAGTATGGTTTATTCTAATTATGATATTCTTCTATAATAATGGCAGTTGGATTCGATGATTGCTGTTGGTTTCTTTCAAATGTTACTCTTTCATTCTGTTCCATTCCAGTGAAGCTAATTGTGATGTTTTGGGTTGGGCTTCCATATATTTACATGATAATTCTGAGAGCCAGAGGAAAGCCAGTGGACAGTCTATATAAAAAAAGCATTGAGGGAAGGGTCAAAATTGGTAGTGGGGATTGCCTCCAAAACTTAATCCAGAAGGTTTAGGGTGTTTCCTTAAATCTTCGCCAAAGAATTAAGCAGTTGTTTGTCAGTTGACTCTGTGAGTGGCACTAACATCACTAGGGATTTGCAGAGAGCAGCTCAGGGAGAACATGAAGCAGCTCCCATCCCACCAGCAGACCAACCAGGGATCTGGCAGTCCACGAGGTCTGATGGCAGTGGCATCCCAGCCCTTTGAAGACAGACAATGCAGTCACACGTTTTAGTAAACATCAGTAGCTCAGAAGGGTTGGTGGTGGAGAAATGGAAACTGCGTAAGTAGCTTGCCATTTGCAATTTGCACTTCCAAGGTAATGGTGAAAAAGAATTGACATTCCCTCCCTCACTGCCCATAGTTCTACAGAGCAGTTCTGGGTTGACAGAGTTTAAACTCAGTATAGGTATTTTAGAATAAATTGAAAGGGCAGCTATCTTCACATGTCCCTTAAACGCTGTTCTGCTGAGAAGCAACTATCCTAAGTGATGCCACTTGCCAGACAGGGAACGTAATTAACAATGCATACTCTCAGAAATGGAAAGTTATTTAGACTAATTATATATAGCAAAATAGATTACAGAAATATGTAAAAAAGCCAAAGCCCAGTGTTGGAAGGTTGGAGCTAATGGGAGAAAAATGTTCATCCCTAAACCAGCCATTTAACTGAGCAAAAATTATTCCTATTGAAAGCAGTAAAAATTAGAAGCTATTCTGATAAGCACTACAAAATTGATTATTTAATGCAGAAGGTTTCTTAAAAGGCAAATACTACAAGGAATTTTAAAAGTATCTGTGTTGTTCCATTTACAAGATCATTCAGAATAAAAGTGAAAGTCTCCTGAAAAGTGAATGATGTTATCTTTGCTAAAGACCCTATTTTTAACAATTTCATTAATCAACAAATCTATAAATTTTCAGAAAAAAACATTTAGCTGACAAAGAACAAATGCTGAACCTAGTGGAAAAGATACCATTTATTCATTTATTCAGTTTGCAGTTAAATAGAAATCTCCATTCAGCTGTGACATAAAATTGATGCTTCTACGATTAAAGTACATTGTAAATAGTTTCTAAAGCGTTAATAAATTACTAAAACTGTTTCAGGAAATTATTAATCAAATGTTATAGCCTGTTACTGAGTCCAGTGATGTAATGAGCCATTTGCAATCAACTACAGCATCTGAATTAATGTGCTTGGGACAATATACAGAATTTATTTCTCCTGCGTATAATGAGTTTCTCACAGTTACTTATCAACCTTTTGCATAGTAATTACCAAAGCAGTCTCAGAAGAACTTGTACAGAACATTCCTGGTCCTCTGGGATAAAACAGGGAATAACTACAAGACTCACTCATAATTGAAAGGGCAAAAAAACCCCATGTCTCTCTCCCATGATCATCTACTAGTGTGGAGTGACCAAGACTTGAGGAAAAGCTTATCAGTGTCTGAACTATGCAGAGATGCAGAAGTCACTCCATGAGCCACTTTATCTCCTGCAGGCATCAGCTTTGGGCAGACAGAGCAAGGAGGGTCCAACAAGCATACAGATGTAACTGCTGCTAAAACCAGAATGCTCAGAACTAGATCTTGCCTACTTGTGTCAGCTGCACAAAGCATCCTTATACTTCCCTCCTCTCTGTAGTGCAAGATGGCTGTTTTGGCTGCGCCATATTCATTTAACTTTAGCTTCCATAGTTTTTTTTAGGTTGATGAAAAAAAACCAAAAACCCCTACTTCTTTATCTTTCTCATTTGTTGATTCCTTTTTGCTCAACTCACATTTTACTGCTGGTGTTCACATAAGGGAACAAAGGCAAGAGGAGAAGAACTGTATATAGAATAATGGAATTGCCTAGGTTTGAAAGCCCCTTAAAGATCATCCAACATCCTGCCATGTGCAGGGACACCTTCCACTAGAACAAGTTGCTGAAAGCTCCATCCAACCTCACCTTGAACACTTCCAGAGTCAGGGCATCCATAACTTCTCTGGGCAACCTGTTCCAGTGCCTCAGCATTGTCACAGTAAAGAATTTTCTTCTAATATCAAGTCCAAACCTACTATCTTTCAGCTTGAAGCCATTCTCCCTTGTCCTATTACTACATGCCCTTGCAAATAGTCTCTCTCCATGTTTCTTGTAGGCTCCCTTCAGGTACTGGAAGGCCTTAATATGTTGCCAAATAACACGACAGCTATGTGATAGTATAAACTAATATGATTGCTGACAACCCATAAATACAAACCAAATACTCAACCTGTGAATTCCTCCACCCACTTTGTGTGCTCACACACAGTATACTGCACGTCAGGATTGTGGCTGAAGTGTTGCACACACCTTATGTGTTGTTACAGTCACCTTTCAGCTGCCTCAGATGAAGATTTTAACACCAAACAAATCACAGCTCAAACTGGAAATACAGACTGAAAAAAAATATGCTGTAAAAAAGAGTAAGTTTTGGAAAAATATTGCCAGTTTTTTCTCTTCAGACTGAGCTAAAGAATACCTGTGGCTTTGAAAATGTAGCAAACCATAATAGCACAAGACAACAAATAGAGAGGGAGGCAAGCCAGTGTTCTTAGTCAACATGCACCTGGCCTTTTCTGCATATACTTGCAACTTCTCCCACTGATCTAGGCAGGCATTAAAAAGCATGTAAAACCAAGCACAAAAAGTGGAAGCATATGATAGCTGTGATATGATGCTGTTACTGCAAATGGCTGTCTTGAACAGAGGAAAGAGTAAGTAAAGCCATAATGAAAAGTATGAATTGGTATATGCCTTCCTGCAGCTACTGTATCAATTATGACATACTCCTTTAAGAATTCATGTCTCTATTCCATACACAAAACTACAGATGCATATTATAGCTAATGTTACAATAGAAGATACCTAAAAGAATACACCTAACTGGTAAACACAGTACCTCGTGTCTGCTCTCTAACAATTTGTATCTAAATGCATATAAAGATATTTTATAACACCACTATAGAACAATTGCATAAAAATTCTCTGAGTGATCACAGCTGAAAGATTTTCTCTCTGAAAGACAGATCTGTCGTCACTGAATGTACTAAATATATATGGTATACAAAAGATCATCTGTGACGTCGCCTCGCCGATCTCGGGTGCCGGGAGGGTTGCTGGAAGCCGACTAGCCCCACTCCTGGACCTCGGCACGGCGTCACCGAATGGCCACTCCCTGCCTCAAGCCACTCACTCGGGCTGAGGTTTGCGGTTCGACCACAGGTGTGAGACCTTCTCCTTCCTCCTGACCCCCCAAGAGGGGTCTCTCTTCGAGGCAGCACGGTTAAGGATGAAGGAAGGGACGCCCAGGCTGCAGATTCCAAGTCGTTTATTCACTCCACAAGGGAGGCGTGAGGTGATACAAAGCAACAAGCTCAAAGGGA
>WEZZ01025158.1:0-16753 GCA_013400585.1 Chloropsis cyanopogon | reverse complement strand
ATTGGGAAAGGAGAGGGGAAGGGTGAATACGTAATCAACCAATGAGGGAAGCAAGATAGCACAATTGACAGGGAAGGTTCCAGGGAAAAGGGTGTAACAACCTAGGACTGACAAGCAGCAGGGGCAGGGTTAACATAATTGACATGGAAGGTTCTAGGGAAAAGGGTGTAGCAACCTAAGACTGAGAAGCAGCAGGTGTAGTGTTTGGGGTTGACAGGGGCAGGCACAGAGGAGGGTGACAAGTGGAAAGGGTGTATTCAACTCTGGAAGAAACTGTTTTGAAAATGAAAATGAGGGTACACAGAAC
Organism: Chloropsis cyanopogon; assembly: GCA_013400585.1. Taxonomy (NCBI): domain Eukaryota; kingdom Metazoa; phylum Chordata; class Aves; order Passeriformes; family Irenidae; genus Chloropsis; species Chloropsis cyanopogon. The sequence continues at coordinate 16,446 of WEZZ01025158.1, read as the reverse complement.
AAACCATTTTCCTTAACCTTAACAATGAAGATAACTGAGTAAAGCATAAAAACAAGCCACAACAGATCAGTGAGATCCACTGGAGAAAAAGTGAAGGAGAAGCCGTGATGTAGTTCATTGTGAATAGGAGCAGATGAAACTCGCTAAGCTCAATGGGTGGGCATCACACTTCACTCTGTTCACTGAACTTGCTGTAATTCTAAATTGAGAGAAACAGAAAAAAAAAGTATTATAATGTTTTCCTAGAATATAATGTAAAATTAGGAGATGAAGGGGTGCTAGCTTAAAAATGCCACCGTTATAAAAACTGATATTTCAAAACATTATTTACGATTAAGATTACCTGCATAAAGTAAGAGGCAAGTATCTTATCAATTTATAAACATAAAAATGAGAACAACACAACATTTTCATTGGAGCATGTAGATAAGAACATCTTTGCATTTCTGATCAGCAGCAGAGATGAAAATGAACCACAAAGCCCTCTTACCTCTACCTTTCTGACAGTGGAAGACTATTTCCTGCTATATGGGGAAGCTGAAATTTAAATCAGAACAAATAATTTTCTGTTTGTCTCCAACTCCTTCCTTGTATTTTTTCTATGCAATCCTGCCTATTCTGTCATGTTAACACTCAAAAGTCCTTCTGACCTCAGCACCTTAGAAAAGCACAGGAGGTGTACACAGACTGGTAGCTACAGCGTGCTGCTGCTATTGCAGTCACCCTGCATTTTCACTCCCATCCACCTTATCTTCAGGTGTTCAACACAATGAATACATAAAAATCCCTGAAGCACATACTGTGAGTACTCTGAAGAAGCATCTGCAGTATATATACACTGTTCATAATTACATTTAAAATTTGAGTTGTGTGCAAGCCTTTCAGACTAAACTGCTAAGCCACTATGAAGAGGTTTGATTTGCCTAGCAGCTCTGATAGAAACAAGCAATCAGCTCCTTAAAAAGTGAACTTTGAGTTTTGACTCCCCTTTTCATTATGAAAATTTGTCCTGGTCTATCCATGTCCCACTTCCATAAAATGGGAATGTTAGTACATAACTATCTTACAAGAATGTTAGGAAAGTTAATAATGTCAATAAAAAATGCAGACATTTTATAACACAATAATCATTCTAATTCATCTAATCAGACCCAGACAAAATATACAATAGCCAACCCCATTATTTTTGCCCTGCAGTTACCATTTCAACAAATTATTTTTTGTTGGACAACATAATGAAAAATGTTGAAAAGCGCTGAAGAGAACATGTTTTTCTGGTCAATTCATTAGACAGACCATGCCAACTCACCTTAATCTGGATAAATCAATGGAAAGTAGTTTTGTCCATAGGCAAGTCTGATTTAATTAGTTAAATACAAAGTGAAGAAAAAAAGACAAACGACCAAACCGCAGACCATGATGAGTTTAATGTCTCTTGGAGAAGGCTCTGAGCCAAGCTCCAGCCATGTTTGAATCATAAATAAAACCACAGGAAAGCACACTGCTTTTAATGTACGCTCACTTGCAATGCCGTGACAGTGGACAAGGATCACATAGTTCAAGAGGAAAGTCCAGGCTTACAATCTTTTAGAAAAGGAATACAAGCATCATTGAGCAAGTAAATGGATGCTCAAGCCTCCCTTCTCCCTCTTGCTCTCTCTTCTACCTTGTGCAATTCCTCTCTTTCCACCAGTGAGCCAACACAGCGTGGTACAGTGCAGGGCAGAGACAATTCTAACTCAAACCAAACTAGCTGGGGATCCAGAACCATTTTAGTCAGACCAGTGCTCTGGTGTGTGAAGCAGCTCCAAGCATCCTAGGCTGAGAAACAGGAGTGTGTTTTCAGTAATGCAGAACTGGCTGTGAGTTAATTTGTCTCACTGAGAGGCTGTGTTAGTTGTTTCTAGACAACAGAAATCTTTCCAGTGGAGAATGAGCCCAAATTAAAGCACTGCAGCACAGCACCTCTGGATCTATCATAGAAGATCGAGAAGTTGTTGCAAAAGGAGGTGTGGTGATGGGAAGAGAATGCTAGCAGAAAAAAATAGAAAACTGTGTTCCTCAGGCTGAGGACCAGTTGTAGATTGCAGACAGATAAAAGATTTCTACATAAAAGGTTCACGGGGTAAATAAAACTCCCAGACTTTTAACAAATTGCTGTGAGCATCTAAGAAGCCCTCCAGGCTTAATCTACTCCTGCTTCTGAGTCTTACCCTGTGAATCTGAATGGCATCAATTGCTGACGAAATAGATTCAAAAAATACAGGATTTTCAGAGTCAAGATTTCCACCATACTGCATTGCTTTTATCAAGGAAGCTGCAATAAAACAAACACATGAACACTGAGAAGGTAGTGAGGATATGTAAACCATCACGTTAAAATTTTTACTGTCAGCTGATACTTGCCTTTGCAGTGTGCTAGCAACACATCGATGTATCTGTTTTTACAGTCCATGTAAATCTATGTTTGAAAACAAGAAATCATAATTAAAAAAGAAAACAAAAAACCCTCTTTTAAATACCAACAGACTAGAAAGTACACAAAATACAGAAAAAGCCCATATTCAAGGTAAGCAGAGCCTGGAGTGTTGCTGCAGCAGCTGTACTGCCAGCAGCCACCAGAGTGAGCCCTTCTATAATGCAAACATCACCATGCCACATTTATTTCCTACCACCTCTTCACAGTACTCTACAGCTCCGCTGAGATTTAAAACTGAATTTGATTAATAATTCTGCAATTTCTGACTGAAATTTTTATGGGTATTATTTCCATTTCTCTTTTTTCAGCGTGTTTTCCCATGTCCTTACCATGTGCTCACTACTGGTCCACACAGAGAGGAATCAGACCTAGGAAACTTTGAGGCTTGTATCAAAAAAGCACCATTACCATCGTGCTGCATTCAGCAGTAAGTTGTTCTTTACTCTTTCTTTGAAAGTGTTCTACTCCCCAGAGACAAAATATTAATAAGATAGAAAACAAAAAACAAAACAAAAGTGAAAATAACTCTAAAACCAGAGGAGGGCATTTTTCTGCCAAATGGCAAATATCCAGAGCAGTTACTGCTTCAAAAAATGTTTAAATAATCCATGTGAAGTAGAAAAATTCTGAGAGAAGAGATACAGTAAGAATCCCATCAGAATATTCTATTTTTAAAATAAAGCAAAAATCTTACTCAGTTCAAAATTCCTCCATCTCTGATACCAGTGGTGATATTTTGGGAAGGAGTGTAACAACAAGGACATGTTGAGTGTGGTCCTCTTGGTAGGAGGAGGAGCAACTTGGTTTTGGACCAACCGCTTATCCAGAGGCTGCACTACCAAACTGTGCACTTCACGGACCATGCCAGACTTACCTCTCACAAACTTTTCAAACACTTCTTTGACATCATTTGTAATTTGGAGGTCTCTAAGACCTTTTGGAAATCAGTTTCACGAATTTTTTAACTAATACTATATTGAATGCCCTATATTTCAAGGGGATAGCTAATAGCCACTCCTACTAACCTTATTTTTCCAGTTTTATTTTTCATTATATCTCTGCCTATATGTGTAGTTTTAATTTAAAATATTTTAAGGCTGCACTTACTTCACTGTGCAATCACTGCAGTAAATTGAGAAAATTGTTAGGGCAAGAAGAGGCCTGGGCTAAGACCTAAGTTCAAATCTAGTCCTTTATCTTACTCAGAAAAACTATGCAAACCAAACCTTCCACACCCACTTAACTCTGTATTCACTACACAACTTTTAAACTCCAGATCTGATGGAAGTGTAAGAAACAGCTTTTGAACATAATTTTTTATCCACTATATAGAACTGCTTGTTATGCAGAACCATAGAGAATTTTTTAGGTTGGAAAGGACCTTTAAGATCGAGTCCAAGCATTAACTTGGCATTGCCAGGTCCACCACTAATCCATGACTTTCCATCCACTCTGCCCCAGCCTGTGGCACTGCCGGGGGTTGTTGTGAGCCCAGTGCAGGACCTGGCACTTTGCCTTGCTGAACCTCACACAACTGGCCATGGCCCATCAGTCCAGCCTGCCCAGACCCCTCTGCAGAGTCTTCCTGCCCTCCAGCAGCTCAACACTCCCACCCAGCTTGGTGTCATATGCAGACTGACTGAGAGAGCACTGGATCCCCGTGTCCAAATCATCAGCAAAGATATTAAACAGGAATGAACCCAAGGGAACACCAATTGTGGCCAGCCACCATCTGGATTTAGTTCCATTCACCACAATAATCAGTGACTACTGGGTGTAGTCTTCTGGGAGCATCTTGGAACTCCTGCACTGCCTGAACCCAGTCTGCAACATATGTTGCCCACAGGAGAAAGGATGGAGATCGTGTTTGGACCTCTGGCTTAGCAGACCGTAGAATATACAGATAAAATCACAGAATTAAACTGAAATTTTAAAGCAGTAAATTTACTTATCTCTACAACTGACATGGCAGGGTCAAATATGACCTAAACCAACTTAAAAAAAAAAAAGGAAAAGTCCCAATTCATTACGTATAGATACGTACATTTGCACTGTTGTTACCCAAAACATTTAGAAATATTTTAATGTAATTTTATATATAAATACTGTACAATTTAATACCAAATCTGTGTTCATCTTTTCTATAGGTGAAGTATTTATCCACTGACGTAGGTGGAGTGACTAGTAGTTGGCCCCAATAACTCATATGTATAATTGTAACATATACAGAATGTTTCTAATGTCATGAATACCTGAAGAAGCACAGAGACTCCAGTGTAGTCAAAGAAATTCAGTCCACTGCAGTCTAATATCAAAACATGTCGCTCACTGTGACATGGCTGCACCAGCTCACCTACACATTTGATAAATAAAAACCTTTAATTAAAAGGAGAATGCTCAAGAAATGCATATAAGAATGATGATAGCTCAACAAAATAAGCCCCAATTATCACAATAAAATTTTTATTGTTATGTGCTGGAGTATCAGGCAAGCAAGTATCATATTTTAGAAGAAGAAATGAAGAACCTTTAGGGCAGTGGAAAGAAGTGATGACAGACAAAATATATTAATGGAGATGTTTTATGCAGCATTAGCGTCCCAAGAATTAAGCAATTGTTTCTTCAAACTTGAATTTCTCGTTGAGTCAATTTGGCTTCTTTGGAAGATTTTTCATGGTATACACAGAAAATATATCTATTTTTCTTTTAAGTTCTGATATGACACTGATTTCCATAATCCCTAAACACCTGCCTATGGCTTAACTTAATATTCACCCATAAGGAAGAGATACATGTAAAGTGGAGTATTTAATTTTCCTAAGGTTTCCTGAACTAGCACATAGATAAAAGATTCCTGGCTTTCATAAAGGGAGAACTAGAAAATAAAGCACATCTTATTTACATTGTTCTGTGAACAAATGTTTGTTATCATGATGCACGCAACTGAAAAAAAACATGAAGGAAAGGAATTCTGATTGTAAAGATGAGTTAAGCTAAATGACATTGGCAGAGCAGAGGTAAAGATGTTAAACTATTGAGGGGACTTGGCATTTCGCCGTGATGCAAATTTATAGTAGTGGTAATTCCTTTCTGACAGTAGTCTGAAAGCAAAGACTTTTGGACTTGCATCTCCAGACCTTTACTGTCTCTGTACTGTCCAACATACATTAATAGATCCATACAAACAAAAGTATAGAATTTTAAAGGAAAAGTTACTGTAATAGAAATCCAGAAAGAGTTCATGTGATCTCCCAGGCTCAGTGTAATAATTCTCTGCTGCATCCTGAATTGCAGTAGAGGCTTCCTGGCCTCTAAATGAGGGATAGGTAAAGACCTGCACCCTCTTTGGATCAGTAGCATGAGCAAGAGCAGCCATTTCATTTGGTGATGATACAGACAGCATTCCCCAAAGGGATAAAGGAAAGATTCTGACAAAGACATAGATTTCCATGCTTTCCTGGACAACTGCTGTAAGGCTTAAGAATTGTGTCCTCATGTTCCCCTCCTTATTGAAAATTTAAACTCAGCATTTTGCTTGTCTCTTTAAAGAGATTTTTCTTTTTTCTCTCTGTTGTTTTAAAGACCCCATGAAGAATCACCACAGACTGGCTAGTACAAGTAACAACAGCATTTAAGTCCTCAAGGCAGGACTTAGGCTTTCAGAAAAGAGGTCTTGTGCTTTCTGTCACTTTTGTAATATGAGAAACCAGTTCATCTTCAAGATGACTGAAATATATACTGGGAAGATCTTCTCAAACATAGTATTTTAAAATATAGTCAATAAAATACAATATAATCTTCAATAACCATTTTTATAGGTTGCTATGCTACAGCAAAGCACTCTGTCACCCCCAAGTTAACTAAACACTGTAGTACCATAAAAATGTCCTGAGTCTGGTTAACAAACACAAACATTCAGACAACAGCCTCCATATCAGATTTCCTACTGCAGCCTTAATGCTTATAAGTGTTTTAAATAAACACTGTTTTAATTCTATCCACAATGAAGTCATCTGTATAAAGTATCCACTGCAAAAGGTTGCTGCACTTCTCCCATGGGAACATATGTGCTCTGGTTTGATTTAAGTGTTACAAAATGTGGAAAGAGTGGAGTTTCCAGCTTAATCCTTAATTGAAAGAAAACCTCTAGGGTTTTTTTTATATATTGTATTGATATACTGCATAATATTGGTGGTTATTGTGTCACTAACAATCCAGTTGACAATTGATATTTTCTGAGATTTTTTCCTATGTGGCTTTAAAGATCCCCAAGATTTAACATGGTTCTAATCTTTAACTTTTTCATATTAACATTCAACTCTGTGCATGCAAAAAAAACCCCAAGACTACAGCTTAGCCAAACAGTCTCTTCAGCCTGGTCTGAAGATCAGTCCAGGCAACAATTCCCCCACTATGTACCTGTCTCTTCACACACACACTCATTCCAGTGCAATAAGCAGGGACAGAGAATCAGAGGATGGTTTGGGTTGGAAGGGGCCTTAAATCATCTAGTTCCAGCCCCCATGTGATGGGCAATGAGACTTCCACTAGTACCTTCCACCCCTGTAGAAAAGGCATTTTCAAGGGGTCCCTGCTTTTGAAATCTTAAAAAGTCAGTCAAAACCAGAATGAATAACAGGATTTACTAGTCCAAGGTTAACATAATTTAATACTGTTTAGCATTCATGCTTCATTGAATATTTGGTCTAACTGAAAATATTTATTTCTCCAAAACTTGTGTGCACCTAGAAATATATAGAAAAATATAGAACTATTTTGCACACTTGCATCCATCTTGGTTTTAACACCATTTGTAGATAATAAACTCACCATGGCAACTTCCATTGGAAAATGAACAGAGCAATGTGTTCTGCTCACACTGAAATAAAAGCAGCAAATGATTAACATACCAAGGAAAACTAGTCTATTGCACAGTAACAAGAGAAAAATTAATGCAATACATAAGAATTCTGTTTCTCGGTATCAAAGTTAACTCATTCTCTCCAAAATCATGTCCTATACAATAGCCTGTTGGATATATAATATTTTCTGGTATAACTTTAGAAGAACACTGAGATACGTACTCAAACTGATATTTTACATTTCTTTTTAGCTGATTCAACCTCTGCCAAGTTTGGATTCACTAGAAAGTGTATTTTGGACACTGCTTTTGGGGAAGTGGGAGGTGGTTAAGAAGTGGTCAAAAGATGGGAAAGATGTTCATGACAAGAAAAAGTCTTGGCAGTGATTTTATAAGATTAACTTTTGATTAATTTTCTACTTGCTGCAATCTCATCTGCTACACTAATATTTTAGTAAGAACACTTTTGATGGGTAAATTTATTAAAGAATTACATTTATCTGGGTAATTTTTATAATAATTATTTCAATATGCAAGTTCTCAGTAGGAACATAAGTTAAAACCAGAAAAAGCACAGAAACAAAATTGACACTTCATTTTTTTCACACCTATTGTGTGCTACAGAAAGATATTTATTCAACAAAAAAAAAATTTAAAAAAAGCACTGTGTTTCAGGCAGCTGTACTGCTGAGTACCTTACAGAGAGACAAAGGATAAAATCTCCTTTATAAGTAACATACAAATTAACTTCTTAAATTGACTCAAATTAATTCTATGCAAATCCTAAGTAATTTCTCTCAGTTTGGAGGTTTTTTATCATACTAATACAAATCAGTCAGCCTAGCAAGCCAAGGGAAAAAAGCATCACATTTTCTGAGCTGAATTTCCACCCATCTAAGCACATATGGGTAGCACAACTCTTTGTAAGGGACAGCAGAGGTGGTAGACACATGTTGCTGTCTTAACAACCCATCTAAGACACAGCTGGGATTTTTTCAGCCCAATTTGCCAAACTGGATGAAATTGTCTACTGTAAGCATTATATCGCATTGGAATATCTTCATGGTACTAATAGAAAAAAAGATAATTTATCTTGTCCCCTTTAGGAAGCATTGCAGGAAGTTGCAGTAGTTATGTGCAGATGAACTTGGAAAATACTATGCTTACAGGGATATTCTCTAAAAATGTGATATACATAATTTGTATACTGTTTATTTTTCTAATACAATCCGTGCAAAAGAGGGAAAAGAAACAATACCATTGAGAAAAAAGTAGCCACTTTCTTCCTAATTCTCCCAAAATCATTTATAGTTAGAAATGAAGTGTCCATCTCTCATGGACTTATCTCCAGAAAAAAAAATAAAAAACAAAGAAAACCAAAACATTTTATTCAAGCATATTTGTAGCTACTCATTGTCTTTCTAAAATCCCAGGCTTATATCAGCTGAGGTTATATAAGTTTTTCTAGAAATTTTTGAGTTTTGGATCAGTGCTTTAATGTCTCTTACAGGATCGCATGCAGAAATAGAGGAGATATTATTCTCAAGTAATAATATGAAAATAGTCCATATAGAATCTGATTAAGATTAGGACTAACTTTAATCTAAATTAATAACTTCTGTTGTTACTTTTTTATACCTGTTTCAGTATCTGATTGCATTCTCTAAGAAATGCAAGGAAAGCAAACACAATCTCTAAGAAATGCAAGGAAAGCAAACACAATCTTCAACCCAGTCATGGTGATTACTGAGTTGTAAAGCACATCCCACCTCGTTTACAATATCACATACCTGGTTGCTCATGCCATCCTTCTGGATTATCTTTAACAGGTCAGTGTGAAATTTTCTGGCATTCAAAAAGACTAATGGGCTGTTGACTGAAACTATTTTAACCTGTTTTAGTGATTCCTGGGGAATGAAATAAACATAATGCTGAAAAGTTCATCTTGGATTTGGAGAACAAACCCCAGACTCATTTCTTTAAAAAACCTGAAAATACCTGTAAATTAACCTAGGAGAAGCTTTGGATTGTGGGAATGATTTAACAGATAATTCTATTGATCAGCCTTCACACATAATTGAAGTAAGAATGCAAATACAAGTAATACATAATGAAAATTATCTATAATATTATTTAGCATGGGAAAAAAGCATACACATTGTGAGGCATAATACTAAAAACTATTAGCTAACAATTGTAATAGCACTATTTGAGTTGGTATGATCCCCAAGCATAGGCAAGGTAACATTTGTAGACAAGGGAATATATTTTATTACACAAACAGATCTTGAAAAATGTACACAAGGATTTGGGGCAAACACTGCAGGTGGTTTGGGGAAAGCTGGCAATATCCATCTTGGTCATCTGATGACCATAGTACAGAGATAGTTCTCCATGAAAATACTTAGTGGATCCAGAACAACCTTGAGTGGCACCTTTAAAGCTTTAACAGCACATTTCTACAATCAACACAATAATCTACACAAGAACTCTCCGTCGCCCTTGAGCCCGTCTCTGCACTTCACTGAATAAGTTACAACCAACTTACCAGCACCTTCAGTCAGACTGTGTAGCTCAAAACATAAATGTTACACAGCAGAACAATTTTGGAAGGACACCAGATAATGTTCATAAACCCCCAGGTACAAGTGGGAGACATTTTGCACAAAACAACTGCTATTTCTCTCACTCTCAAGGTGTACTTATAAAACATCTTCAAAAGCCAGTAAGAAAATTAATACTTATATATAAATATATTGGACAGCAGCAAGACATGCTTAAAGACTGGTTTTATAGGGGAACTTTTGTAGAAGCAACTTCTACAATCTTCCACAGGTTGTGTGACAATGGAAGTAAAAATCAAGAGTTTGCAAGAGAATATAGGTCAAAAAAAGACTCTCTTCTTCCTAACAAAAGTCATGTAACAAGGTCACAGTCAAACACAAGTAAGTGGAGCTGACACAGACCATTCTTTAGGTAGTTAAAAATTGTTTGGGATTGCATTGAATATATGCAGTTTTCCCAACAGACTTTCAAGCAAAACAGTAACGAAAATCTTCGCCACAAACCACATAAACTATCTCCTTATTGTAGACTGCTGTTCAGACTTCTGGGAATGAGATGATCTCTCAGACACTACCAGAGTGACCATGAAATAAAGGAAACATTTCAAACATCCCAAATTGAGACAAAGAACCCCAGACTATGTGTAGGGACTTTGCGCAATTTACCTATGAATGCAATTGCAGTAAATACCACATCACCAACATCCCACAGTCAGACAAGTGGCAAAACTCAACTGGCAGTTAAAATGTCTCCATTTGTATGGAATAGAGCTCCAAAATAAGGGCAAAATAGAGGATGGTATATGCTTGAATGGAGAAATCCTCTGGCATCCTACAGATTCCCACAAAAATGATGCTATACACAGCTTGGTGTGGAGACAAGTGGGCACTTCAGTGCCCTGGCAAAGTAGAAGATAAAAGCTAAGAAAAAAAGCAAGACTGAAATGCAAAGATCAAATCCTGTGATGATCAAGCTTCCATAAGTACAAGGTACAAAACTTGAAAGGCTCAAATCATAAGACCAGATCGAACAGATGGCAGACTTAGGTATATGTCCAGAATGGACAAGGTCAGCTGTGCTTGAATTTGACCAGCCGGTCATTCCTGGCTCTGGTTTGATTCTTTGTTAACAAGAACTGTTCAGAGAAAAATGAACTTCCTCTTTTTTGTGTCCTTGCTAAGAAAGCAGGAAATTTATCTCACGTGTCTGTCCCTGCCACCACTTAGCAGACCCCAGGCGATTGCCCTGCGCACTCTGCACAGCGCTGGCTCTGCGCGGGTACTAGCCCAGTGCCAGCAAATGCCTGGGATGAAATGTGTTTCACATAAGCTTCTAAATACCCTTTGATTTTTTCCACATTAAAGTGTCTTTTCTCTTATTGATGAAATAACCCCTATAAATCCACAGACCTTAATGGCAGGGTAGATCATTAAGCTTGCATATTTTCATGTTTAAAAGTCCTGTTGTTTACGTCTAATCTGTTACTTACCAGGGAAACTTGGATCAGTCCAACATTCATACATTAAAAATTACCCTAAATGCCTGCTGCAACCCAGTGACTCTAAATTCAATTAAAGGCATATTTTTCTTCTTTGTTTTGTGTAATAGCTCTTGAGCAATTTGCTTCTCTAACATAATGTTATTTTCCCCACTGTCTGCAGACACTAGTTTGTTATTAGGTTACTGGCATTAATCTTACTGAATAAGGGGGACAAAAAAAAGCAGGGGACAAGTAAGCTTGAAAAAAATGTGTAGGCACTTTGTACAAAGTGCTACATGAACTGATATGAAAAATAGCAGGCAAATCAAATTTTGGTTACCCATCTCTGACAAAGTTACTCCAACATTTTTATTAAGAATTAAAAGAGATATAATAATTGACTGTTGGTCCAGCCTCAACAACAGTGGTTTTAATTCACATTTCATAGTCCTCCCCATTCTTATGTACCTTTCACATTCCAACATTTCTCAGCATGCCAAAACAGTAAATGCCCTTGAGCCCTTGGAAGTTCAGATTTTTAGCCCAAGATAGTTCTGATGGAAGACATTTGCCAGAAATAATAAAGTCTTTAAAGAAGATCTGCTTAATGGTGAAGTAGTAACTGCTGAGCATGTGGTTTACTGATACATAAGACCCTTCATTAGCACTAGGAAAGGAAAAAGGATGTAGGAGAAACTGCCACAGTGGAGAAGGCAGTATGTCCTGGTGATGGGGCTCTGTGCTGAAAGGACACATGGTTCTACTTCTCTCTTGGCTGCTGACCTACCATTTCATCTTGGAGGAGGGAGTTCACCTCTCTGGGTCATTACCGTTCTCTTCTTACCATAGACCTGAGCAAAAAGCAACTTTGACAATAATCGCAATGAAAATAGCCAAAAGAATCTGACTGGCTGGTTTAAGTTTGTGAGATGCCAAATTTAAAAGGCACAGTCTCTGGGAGAGATTCTTTCATCCATTTTTCATGTGCACAGGGTGATGAAATTTGTGAAGCAGTCTGTGACAATTTTGTGGTGCTGCCCCTCTTTGCCCAGCCTCATGGTGTCCTCTGGGACAGTTTGGTCACGAGGGGTTGGTGACAGAAATGGTTTCAGAAAAGAGATTAGGGATGATGAAAATACCAAAGGACTTTTAGGAAAAGTGATAATAATACAGAGACTGCTATTGTCTGCTCAGATTGCCCTTGTCATTCCTGGCAAGATATTTCCTTAAATTTAGGAATTGGGAAATGTTGAGAAAGAGCAATTCATAACTAAAAATGACAAATAAATTAAGATAGATCCAAGAGGACTTGCCTAACTTCACTTTGCAGACAAGCAGCAAAACCATGAAAATATTCCAGTTTCTGGTGGCCAACTATAATGTTATTATATTATCCTGGCTTTAGATTTCAAGTGGTCATACCATAAAAGCATTCCCTTGACTCCCCAATTACAATCTGGTAACTAGCTAGAGAAAACAAACAAATCTGAATTAGTGAAACACACACACAAACAAAAAGTTAAAAAAGAAATTAACTTACACAATTATCTTCTGCTTTGTATTTATATTCCACCTCTTTCATATTTTTCAAATTCAGTGTCTTTGCTCTGTAATCAATATATAGAGAAAGATCTGGACAGTTAATCAGTAGTAGTCTTGAGCAGAAACAGAAGGACACACACCCCAAACTACAGCATAGCAGTTTAAAGGTCCAACAATGCAATCTGTATTTTTGTGATTACAGACCTTATATTTTCTGATAATCATCCTCTTAAAGAGTAAAAAGCTTATTTTAGAATTGTGAGATCACTTTGAAAATATGAATAATTAAATTCTCCTGTGAAGAAAATCTTATTTTTAATTTTCATTTGCTGGCCAGAGCTACTTTCAAGTCAAGGTAGCTCATATATAATCTATATCTTCAAAAGTAAAGAAGTTTAATTAATATTTTTTACCTGCAAAATCATATTGTAAGGAAAGGGAAAATGAATATGCAGAATAGCTGTGGGTCATGGAAAACAAAGATATTTTATTTGTCATTGAAATTGACACATCTTTACATGATGAAGCAGAACGTTGCACTCTAGCTATCAAAATGGGGGACTTACTGGGAAGTGCCAGTATTCCTATGCTCTCTACACAGTGAAAAGAGAAAATTGCCTTGGAAAGGGAGCTCAGTGTTAGGATCTTCTGATTCAATGTGTCATTTACAGGGGCACATTTAACTGCAGAAGACTCTGGAACTATCTATCCTCTGAGACAGATGCACCAACATAGAAGGAGTATTTGCAGGTATTGGGGCCAGATAAATGAGCCTTGAAAACATCAGCTGTGCTCTCATCTTTGCATAAATGAAGCTGTAGCTGCTGCTGGTTTTAATACATTCTGATACATAACATGTACCATATCCAGTACTCTGACATCTGAACAGAAACTTTACAATAAATAATCTATGGTATTTTCCTTGCTTCACTTCTGCTAACACTTTTGCTCATGACTGCACATCTTACTACACATTATCTTGTTAACCCCATCTGTGCTGTGCCAGTTTTAAGGCTGCTACCTTGTTCAGTGCCTTTAGATGGTATGAACAGCTATGTGCAGCTTCACTGAAGAGCACAGAGATCACTGGGAAGAGTCTTATTCACATTAATAAGTGCAGGTTCAGACTGAGGTCTCCACTAGATCAGGCTCTTTCATGTTAGATTTCTATCCCTTTCTGCTGTTGGAGAACCTCTAGCATCCAGGCTCAGGACATGAAAACTTGCTTTTTGATTTACCACAGAATTTACCAAAATTTTAGTTTGCTGAATAGTGCAATGTTATCACTAAAATACTGGTTGATTCAAGCAGAAACTATCTCCCATAATTTTTAACTGCCTTGAAATTCTGAGCAATTTTCATGCTGGTTCTGCAACTTAGTCTATGAGAATAGAGCTGTGCACAAATGTCTAACACCATTAACTTTAACAAGCATTTAATCGAGCTGTCTATATTGTGCTTAATTTCAGAGGGATTCAATGCTCATGCAAACAACTGCAGGCAAGCAGCAAGTCATTTCCAGGACTGATGAGCTGTGAATTAATTCTGTAGCACAAATCAATCATGAACCTCAGCTATATTTCCCGTTATTCATGATCCAAAGTAGCAACTATAATATATTAAAAAAACAAATAAGCAAAAAAAAAACCAAAAAAACCCAAAAAAAAAAACAAAAAAAAAAAAAAAAAAAAAAAAAAAAAAAAAAAAAAAAAAAAAAAAAAAACCAAAAACCCACTTCTGATTGCTCTAGTTTATTTGTCCTGACTTTTCTAAGTCATACACAGAACTTACACTCTTTATTAGACATTAGAATAGTTGTACAGTTATGTTTCATTAATCTATAGTAGCAGTGCAATTGTCAGCTACCAACTCCTGTGCAACATAGTACCTAGGAGTTTATAAAGGCTCTTAGTTACTAAAACTTGACAGATACACTTTTTCCTTAAGGAGCAAATAAGCATCTAATGGAAAAAAAATATTATTGATCTTCCAGTTGATTTTATGCTACCTTCACATAATGAATCCTAAAGATGTGTAATAGTAAGAGAAATCACAAAATAATGCCATTTTATAAAATGTTGTAGAGATTCCTTAGTCTACAGTAAATGGACAGATGTGACTTTTACTTTTGAATTGTCTTATCTTGCAATTTTCTGCAACTAAAAAACTGAAGTTTAGTTGTTAAATTTAGTATACCGTATGTCTATCCTGACTGTGAAGCAATATGCAGAACGAATACACAATGAAGTGCTGGTAGAACATTTCAATAAATTGTTTCTTACCTGGGAAAGCGGAAAATCACGATTACTATAGTGCAGACAACGCCATACAGCAGTCCCACATTAGCAGCAAAGCATATTGTAAACACGTAGGTACTAACCCATATGCTCTTCAAGGAGGGAGGAAAAAGAAGTGATTAGATTCAAATTTTATAGCAATGTGCACTTTATGAATCAGAAATAAAGATTTTTAAAACTAAGATAGTTTCTCAGATGTGAACATTTGGATCTTTGAACAGGCAAATACTGAAGACTGAATTAGCAATTAAAGTAATGCCTCCCCATGGGGGACCACATGCAGCATGGCACAGCTCTTCCCAGGGCTCACAGAGGTTCATTCCAGGGTTACTTAAAATGGCATTTATACTTCTGCTAACGGCTTAAGTCAGAATAAACTCAGTTGTTTTGGAAAACCTATATTTTATTTTTCAAATTCTCGTCACCTTCTTCGCTGCATAGATTTTAAATCCTCCATTCCTTTCACATAAAGAGGTGCCCTAATGAGGTCACATACAGAGAGCTTTTCTTCCACTAATCATATAAATGGGAATTATGATTGCAAAGGAGGCTGATTAAAAGCAGCTTTTATCAGAGTACAGCATACTAAAACAAACCTATAACAAATAAAAATTACTGGGATAATTTTTAACAGACATAAATAATTCCTTCCAATGGAAATGGTAAGATTTCGTATTACTTCCCCATTTTTCAATATTTGATTACTAAAACTTTGGATTCATTTTCAATACAAATTAAAAAAAATACTCAGAAGCATATCTGAAACTAAAGTCACTTTAAAAAGAAATTTTAAAAAAACTTTACAAAACTTTCACGTTTCAATTTTTCCTTAATTATTTTCTTACTAGAAATGATCACTTTTCTTTCCATACTACAATGATGTGTACATGTAAGGGACATGCAGATTTTACAATTCAAAGAAATATACAAATTACTTGATTTCTTATACCAACCTACTTGGTATAATAAAGCACATCTTTCTTTTCTTGAGGGAGCCTTAAGCAAAGACTGCCATCTAATCTTTATATAGAAGGTGTTAAAAAATAATGGAAAGTATTTTCACTCCTCTGGATATACTGATCTCCATGGGTGCCCATTTCAAGAATTACAGTGCTGCTTGTTCATGTTTGCAGAATAACAGATCACATTACAAGGGCACAACCATTTTTAATATTATCCTTTCTGATACTTTCACTTAACTCACGAAAGCCAGAGAAAGTGT
>WEZZ01025157.1:53081-75261 GCA_013400585.1 Chloropsis cyanopogon | reverse complement strand
TCCCTTTCCCTTTCCCCCTCTTTAATCCATTTTTTTTCTCTTCCCTTTCCCATTTCCCTTTTATCCAACCCCATGCCATATGCTCATATAGGAGATCAGGGATTCATTTCTATCAATTTCCAAGTTTGTAATTTATTAATAAAACTGTGGAAGATTCACGGACCCCCTGACTTCTGTCATTTCTTTACTCCACAGAATTCCCCCTCATCAAAACCACTTTGGTGTTTCATTATTTTTTTTAAACAGTCATCCAGGGAAATGAATATTCTGATTTTTTTGTGTTGTTTTACCTTGGACTTCCTCAAATTAAGCAGTTTTCCTTGCTGTCTCTGCCACAGGAAAGAAGAAATTTCTTTATTGTAGAAACATCATCAAATCAAACCAAATAAATATAAATAAATTCTCTTCTATTCCCACTCCTTTCCCCTCATCACTGAAAAGCAAACAAACCAGGCAGGGCTCTGGAGGAGACAGGAAATGAAGGCAAGGAGGGACAATTCCGAAAATGAGAGACACTTTCTTGAATTACACAGAAAAATGCAGCTCTGATTTTGCAATGTGGTGCTAAACTGATGATAAGTCGATTTAGAAAAGCTCTCATGCTCTGGCTGGAGAATCTGTGGGATGGGATCCAGCATGGATGGAGCCAGGAAGGAGGAAATCCATGAAATGGGTGAAACTGGAGATGGGAACATCTTCTTGTGGCCTTCATCTTCCTCATCCAAATTCGAGACAGAGCTCCTGTGGCCCAGCCTTAATCCTGGTTAGGATTTCTTGGAGAAAATGGATGAACCCCAGGAAAGTGTGGAATTTCTTATGGACTCCCAGGGAAGTCCTAAAGCAGTGCAACAAAGGATTGCTTTCCACTTGAACCCACATTCTAATTAAAATCAGGAGTGCAAAGTCACTTTGGAGTTGAAAAGCTTCACATTTGTCAGCTAATCCCTACTTAATACCAATATTAATTCACAAAATATTTCTGTGTGTGGATCTGTGAGAGAAGACCCCATAAAATGTAAAAATAAAGCTTTGGGCCTTTAGGAAACAACAACGGTTTTTAAGAAGAAATGTCTGAAAATTCCACAAAAACATGTTTTTCTAAATAGCTGGGATTTTTGGCATAAAAAGATGGAGGCACAATGAAAGTTTTGGTCTTAAAACCCACTTGGCTGGACACATTTTGGGATGGATGGACCCTTTAGGCTCTGAGATTCCTTCCTCCAAGATTCCTCCTGTATCCAGGGTTGGATGGACTCCTGTCTTTTGTTGTGTCTCTGGAGTTTCAGCTCTGCTTCCTTTTGCTCTTTGCTCAACTTTTCAAAGCTCAGCTCCTTCTGGGATTCCTTCATTCAATCTTTTATTCCCTGTCCAAAGGTCAGATCCCGTGGCTGGTGTGGGGCACCCTGCCNGTGTGCTGTCCCTGCCGCCCTTGGGAATTGTCTCTCTCCATGTTCCCTGGGGCTCCTCCAGGCCCTGCAAGGCCACCCTGAGCTCAGCCCAAAGCTTCTCCTGTGCAGGTGAACAATCCCAGCTGTGCCAGCCTTTCCTGCCAGCAGAGCTGCTCCAGCCCTCTGCTCATCCTGGGGCCTCCTCTGGGCTCTCTGCAGCAGCTCCAGCTCCTCCCTGGGCTGGGATCCAGAGTTGGATGCAGGACTCCAGGGGATGGGAGCTCACACAGCCGCTCCTTTCCCATGGACACCAATTCCCAGCCAGACCAAAAACCAACCCAACACTTCCCATTTTCTATCCTGCTCTCACGTTGGATTTCAGCACTGCTTTTCCCTATTTTCAACCCTGCATATTTCAGGTTCTGGATTTTATCATCTGTCCAAAGCTGGTTTGGTTTATGAAATATCTGCAAACCAGTGAAGATGGTTTTAAAGCTCTCCATCACTTGCAGATTTTTTTGTCCAATCATTTCTTCTTAGCTTGTAGTTGCTCAAAAGCAATCTTACAATAATTCAAATTGGCCTTGATTATCCTTATAAAACCTTTCCAACTCAAGATATTCCATGATTTTGTTGGGTTATCTATGTTAAAACCTTGTGTGCTTCCTGTCAGAGCCTATTCCCACTCTTCATGGAAAACAAGACTGGAATCGTGTTTGTCTTGCACAGGGATTGGAAATTTGCTCTGAAAAAAATCCTGTGCTCTTCTGTGTTTGGGAAACATTTCCCTTCCTCTGGAGAACCCTGCTGGAATATTTATCAGCAGTGAATCCAAAGTCTACATGAGCAGAACTGGAGCATGGGCTTCATATTCCTGAAGGTTCCTTTTGCCAGAATTTGTCCTGATTTTCTTGTGTCTTGTCACGTGCCTGGGTGATCCAGGGGCTGCCCAGTCATGGTAAGTAATCCTGATTTTTAGTTCATCCCAAGCACATGGACAGACAGGGACTGGAGTTTAGGAAATCTCTTAAACACGGGGTTTGCTCTGTCCCTGTTGTGAAATAAAACAAATTTCCTCAAAAGGACTTAGGGAATGTTGGAGCTGCTCGTGGATCTCCTCACTCCCTTCAAAAGAAGAAGCACTTCTGCCACCTCTGTGTGGAAATTCAGCTTAGATCCAACATTTGGGTGGGAAACAGGATGAGAAAGAACCAATGGGAGTTTTGGGATGCTCTGTGCTTTGTTACCACTTAGGCTTGGTGAGGAGAGAGAAATCAGCTCCTCAGCCACTTTTTTTTTCCATTAAATGTATCAGGAACAAAAATCCTTTGGGATAGAAACACCTTGGATGTCTGCAAATTCTCTCTCATTTTTTTCTGGTGAAAGATTGTGACTGATATAGAGCCTGCAAAAGTAGGGACCCTGAGATGGAAACACTTCCAAAGTGTGATTTTGTAATCCTGAGCAGAAACAGGAAAGATTTTCATTTTCCTGGAAATTAATATCGGAGTGAAGACATTTTTCATCTGCAGAACTACAAGCTCTGCAGAGGTGTAGGATGAGTAATGAGCTTGAGATCAAGATTTTCCTGCACCCCTGAGGATTAACTTGGTGAAAATAATCTTGGCTACCTGTGGATTTATCCTGTGTTATGGGAATAACAAGGAAATCTGGGAATTTGTGTTGCCTGTCTTCAGGTACAGGGCAAGAAGCTGTTCCCAGGCTGGAGGTGTCAGGTTTGGCTCCACAGCTCCCATGTGCCAGTTTTGGGAGGTCCTGACTGGGAAAGTGAAAGATTTCCCAGTGCTTGCTCCAGTCCAGGGGGTGTTTAGTGGATTTGGACAGGAAATATCTAACTAGAAAAGCTGAATGGAGCAAAATCAGATTTTTAAATTACTTCTGAATTCAAATGGTGTTTTGAGAGATCCAACAGATGGGTTTTGTTGTGTTTTCTTATTATCCTATTATTGTATTATTATAGATGTGATATTTTGTATGAATTTCATTATTTTAGATGTATAAATTATTCCTTATTATCAATATTATTGTATTTTTATAGCTAAACACCAGTTATAGAAGGAATATGTCACCCATTTTACAGGATGTGGCCCTTTGATCCTTAATATGATTTAGAAACAGGGTTGGCTCATGGTTTCATAAAGAATCCCAGAATGGTTTGGGTTGGGAAGGACAATAAAGCTCATTTTGTTCCACCCCAGCCATGGCAGGGACACCTTCCACTGTCCCAGGCTGCTCCAGCCCCAGTGTCCAACCTGGCCTTGGGCACTGCCAGGGATCCAGGGGCAGCCCCAGCTGCTCTGGGAATTCCATCCCAGCCTCTCCCCACCCTCCCAGGGAAGAATTCCTAATTCCCAATATCCCATCCAGCCCTGCCCTCCTTAAAAACCATTCCCCCTTGTCCTGTCACTCTCTACCCTACAAAATTTCCCTGTCCCTCCTTTTTCTAAGCCCCCTGGCTCTGGAAGGTGACATCATGAACTGTGAAAGGGAAGGGCAGATTCTCCAAATCTGAGGCTCAATTTTGTTTCCAAATTGTGTTTTTTTCCCCTTTTGACACAGCCATGGTCCCACTGGGATAGGAAATAGATTTATGAGTAGGAACTCACTGTAGTGAGGGGGTAGGATTTGGGCAGGGTGGGATTTAAAGCTCCTGTGGGGGTCTCCATCCCTCAGTAACCCCATGAGGGGGAAGGAGCCCTGTCAGGGTGCTGCTCCTCCTCCTCTGATTCCCAAAAGAGATGAATTTTAAGGAGAGATGAGCTGTGCCTTAAAAATGTAGAGTTTAAAGGGAGACTGGACAGAGCCTCAAGGAATCCCAGCCCAGCTCTCTGTCCCTGGGGAAGCTGAAATCATTTTCCTGGGGAGGATTTGCATCCTGGTCAAAATGCCTGTAACCCCACGGAGGCAAAGGAATGTACCAAATTTCCTCCTTGCAAGGAATTATTTCTGGAAATGCTGTCCAGTGTTGACAGCAATGATGCCATCCCACTCGTACTTTGGTGCCACTCAGTGTCCATGGCCTATTTTTACCATGGAATTGAATGAATCCTCGCAGCCTCCTGCTTTTACCTCCCCCTCAGAGAAGGTGAAACTGGAGAAGAGGAACATCCGAAACCGGAGACTCTGAACTTCCTCAGATTTCAAGGGAAAGGATGTCCCAGAGTGACTCAATCCGTGTTTTGAACGCTCCAGCATCATTTCTGGCAATCAGTCTGTGGCAATACTCGGGATGAGACAAAATGCTCCCTTCTCCATTTGGAAGAGAAGGAGATGATGAAACCACATCCTCAGGCTCGGACTCGAGGCACGTAGATTTGGGCAGATTATCTCATTTCCTCTGTGCAACACTTGAGGTCATTGCCTTGTCAGCAAGCCCTCCCCCAGCTCTGGAAGGCACTGCTGCTCCTGAATTGGTCTGTCCTAAAAGAGACCTGGAATTCCTCTCCTGTATTTCCCCCAGGAACAGCCAGAAACGTGCGAGAAGAAACATCTGAAGAACTTTTTCAATGGTTAAATGGAATGGTTTCTTTTTTGAAACGTGGCAGGACAAGGGGTCTGGATTAGATATTGGGAAGAAATTCCTGGCTGTGAGGGTGGGCAGGCCCTGGCACAGGGTGCCCAGAGCAGCTGGGGCTGCCCCTGGATCCCTGGCAGTGCCCAAGGCCAGGTTGGACACTGGGGCTGGAGCAGCCTGGGACAGTGGGAAGTGTCCCTGCCATGGCAGGGGTGGCACTGGATGGGTTTAAGGTCCCTTCCCAACCCAACCAGTCCATGACTCCATGATTCCATGAACTTGAGCATGAGGTTCTTGTTTCTTCCTTGGCTTTTCAGGCTGGTTCTGATGTAGAAGTCACTTATTTACACGGCTCTTATCCCTGCTCTTTTATGGATGGGGAAATGAAAGAGAGAGGAAATGATGTGTTTGAATCACGTGGGAAGTCTGGGGACACTCTGGGTGTCACTCAAATCCCATTTTCCAGTGGAGCAGTTCAAAGCTTCAACCACAAAATGAAAAAACCCTCATCTGTCAAATCCTTTTTATAGATGGAAACCATAGCTGACAAATACAAAAAAATCTCAGTGGAATTTCACACTTCGAGTGATAAAGGAATCACAGAATCCCTGAGGTTGGAAAAGCCCTCCCAGCCCATCAAGTCGTGCCAACTGTGCCCCATGCCCACCTTGTCCCCAGCCCAGAGCACTCAGTGCCACCTCCAGGTGCCACCTGCAGGGCTGGGCACTGCAAAGCTCCCTGGGCAGCCCCTGCCAAGGCCTGAGCTCCCTTTCCATGAAGAAATTCCTCCTGAAATTCCTAATACCACTCCTCAGCCAGAAGTCAGTCTCTTTCCCTGCCTTAGAAACACCAATTTTATTCCAAAATTTGCGTTTTTATGTATTTTTTTGATGATCAGGAGCATTGGACCTAAGGATGATCTCAGGGATGATGCTCTCCTTCCACACAACAAGGAGCATGTCCCAGTGCTCACCTGGATGCTGCCAAAAACTTTAACTGATCCACGAGGCCAGGAAGGGACCAGAGCCTTTTTATTTTTTGGGATGTGTGATGGGAACAGCTCTGAGTGTCCCCATGAGCTTCTCAGGAAGTGACATCAGGGCTGGACGACAACGCCATGAATTATTGAGTGCCTGGGATTGTTGTGGGGAGGGGCTGCACGGGGGAGGGAGATCTTTTGGGGAGGCAAATAAAGGAAGGCAGAACAGCTGATTAGTTCCTATTATCAGGGGCTAATGGGTGTCGTGTTGATAAGATGGTAACCAGATAGCACCGAGAGAGGGTTTTAGTGCTAAGTACTCCATCGCCCGCGTGTGAGGCCTCATTACTGCACTTGGATCCCCTCCTGGATGAATTTTTTATGACCTCACCGTTTTTCTCACTCCTTGCTTTGCTCTTCTTTCCATCATCCTGCCCAGGTCCTGAGCCGAAGTGGGAATGTGTGATGAGGAATAAAAACTCCAGCTTTTTGTCTTGCAGCACACCCCACCATTGAGAAGGTGGGGTGGGGGAAAAATTCTCAAAATTCAGCTTCATTTTTTCTTTTCATTGCACATTAAGGGAGTTTCATTGAGTCTGTTCTTTGGTTTTGGATATGGTGTGGGAATGTGTGATGAGGAATAAAAACTCCAGCTTTTTGTCCCGCAGCTCACTCCACTATTGAGGAGGTGAGGAGAGGAAAAAATTCCCAAAACTCAGCTTCAATTTTTCTTTTCATTGCACATTGAAGGAGTTTTATTAAGTCTGTTCTTTGGTGTGTAAACATTTCCTCCTAAAGATGTGGGATGCAGCACAATTTGCAGATAACATGATTGCAAAGAGGTCCCCAAAATCTTCTCCACTGAGGTGGAGGATGAGGCACAATCTCAGTTTTCTCTGCTCCTTCCAGTGCTGGGGACACTTTATAAGGATGAAGTGGGAATGTGTGATGAGGAATAAAAACTCCAGTTTTTTTGTCTTGCAGCACACCCTACCATTGAGAAGGTGGAGAGGGGAAAAAATTCCCAAAATTCAGCTTCAATTGTTCTTTTCATTGCACATTAAGGGAGTTCCATCGAGTCTGTTCTTTGGTGTGGGATACAGAACAATTTGGGGATAACATAGTTGCAAAGAGGTTCCCAAAATCTTCTCCACTGAGGTGGAGGATGAGGCACAATCTCAGTTTTCTCTGCTCCTTCCAGTGCTGGGGACACTTTATAAGGATGAAGTGGGAATGTGTGATGAGGAATAAAAACTCCAGTTTTTTATCTTGGACCACAACCCCCTGTTGAGAAGATGGGGGAAGGCAAAAATTCCCAAAATTCAGCTTTAATCGTTCTTTTCATTGCACATTAAGGGAGTTCCATCGAGTCTGTTCTTTGGTGTGGGATACAGAACAATTTGGGGATAACATAGTTGCAAAGAGGTTCCCAAAATCTTCTCCACTGAGGTGGAGGATGAGGCCCAATCTCATTTTTCTGTGCTCCTTCCAGTGCTGGGGACACTTCCCAGGGATTGGGGCACCTCCTGAGGGTGCCTTGGAGAAGGAGGGAGAAGGTGGTGGGAGGAAAGGCAGGGACAGGACAATTCCTTCTCCTGGACAGGGGGACAAGCCCTGGAGAAGTCAGGAGAACAAAGGGTGCAACTCCCAGCTCCTCTGGTGTGGGATGGGCTGGAGGAAAGGGAATTCCAGCATTTCCTTGTGCCTTGTGCCAGCTGCAGCTCTGGAGAAGAGGTGAAATTCCTGCTTTGGTGTCTCCTGGAGAGCAGCTGGAGGAAACCCTTGGGCTGGTGTTGGCTCTCTGCCCATGGATCAGGTCATGAAAATGGCACCTGGACACCTTGGCATTTTCCATTCTGTGCAGGAATATTCCTGAATATTCCTGAAGGAATATCTGTCCTCATTATAGATAGAACTCCTCATTCCAGACATAAATATCACAGTATTACACTGCCTACCAAGGGAGAAGCTTTTCTGTAGGTATAATCCACATTGCCCACAGATCCATCCTCAATCCCATTGTCTCCTCCATAATGCACAGCTCAGGATAAAGTTCCTGATGGCAGCTCCCCAGGATTTCCTCTTTGAAAGAATCTTTTCTGAAAGATGAGACACACAGTCTCATATCTTCATTTTTCTTCCTCTGAAAAAATCTGAGTCATGCTTAGGGGAACAACAGGATAAATTACAAGAAAAAAAAAAAAGAAATTTCTGATAAAAGTGAGTTCCCTGTCACAGCTTTTTACGTAATCATGTTTTTATACCATAAAAATACCAAAAATTCAATATTAAGAATTACTGGATCTCCATTTTCTTTTTCTTTGTTGCTGTATTAAAAATCACAAGGACATTTTCAGATTTGCAAACTTTTTAATCATGGAAGGACTTGGAAATTTTGAGACTTCTGGAATTCTTCAATTAATTATTTGTAAAAGTAACATTACACCTTTCCCTGTTTCTCCCCACTCTTTTCCCAGTCAGCTTCAATAAATCCTCCCCAGGAATTCCTATTGAGGAGGGATTTTAGCCCAGAAGTTTTTTTTTCCTTGCCTTTCTCCATTTCAAGGAACATCTCAGAGTGTTCTGAGCTGACCAGCACCACTCTGAGAGCCACATTCTTGTCCGAGGCCAGGCTCAGTTTGAGGCTTGTCCAGGAATTTGCAGCTTTTAAAATTCAGAGCTGGTCCCTGATGTCAGAGCTGGAAGTGAAATTCTAGGAAATCAGGCCCTGCTGAATATTTCAAACCTACAAAACACGATGGAAAAATCAAATCTTTGCTGAGAGCTGCTAAAAGCTACGATGCCAAACGCAAGAAGAAATCAGCCCTGCAGAAAACACCTTCAGGATGCTCCAAGATTTTCTAAATCCTTGACAGAACTTTATGAACCCACAAAAAATTCTGTCCCCTCTCCTCACCCAGACGATGTGGATCTGCCTGGAGTGAGTTTTTTAACTCCCACCTCAGGGTTTTTCCCCCTCTGGCTGACTCCTGGATGCCCTCAGGACCGGAATGGGCGTTCCCATGCCAAGCCATCAGCAGTGTGCCAGTGCTCCCAGACAAACCAGTTGGGCAGGACTCTGTGGAGCCCAATAAAACAGTGAAGGTTCCTCCTCCAAAGACATGGAGTGACTCCAAGGAGCCTCCTTTCCTCATTCTCCTGCTTCTCCCTGCCAAAGAGCATCTTCCCCACTGCTTTAATCTGCAAGATCCATCTTACTTTAACCCTATTGAAAAGGACTGATGTTTTGGGGTTGTGCTGGGCTATATTAAAATCCATATTTCAAACAATAAATGCTTTCCATTTATCCAGCCTAGTCTCTTTTCTATGGAGCCAAACTTTCAGGCAGTTAGCTCAACCTTTCAGAGATATGAAGCACCTTTTTCATCCTGTGCCAACACTGTAATGCCTACAATAATTTATGTTTAATTTTTAATACAGTTATCTATCATGAGTAATTATGTGGGCTGCTCACAATATTCCATTTTCTGTTATGTGGGTTTTTTTTTCTGAAGATCGTGGACTGGAAGAAAAGGAAAAAAAAAAAAGCCCCAGTGCTGCTGCTTTTCTGCTGAATTTCCTCTGAAAAAAGAAATATTGAAGCAGCTTGAAGGTTCTGTGTGTCAGAGCTTGAGAGGTGCTTGAGATCTGCTGATATTTGAGTGAGAAATGGTGGTGATTTATACTCAGAAAAAAGCTCTGAGCAGAGTTCTTCACATCCATGAGCATATTTTGTTGGGTTTTTTCTTCAGGGCTCAGATTTTGGGGGCAAAATTGAATGTAAATTCCCCCAGGATGTTTCACATTGCAGTGGGAGCAGCTGGATTTGTTAATCTATATTTGGCAATAAATCTTGCTGTAATTCCCAGCTCTATCTGAGGCACCGGAAGCCGAAATCCTCGGGGCCATATAAAGTTTTCTGTCCAAATCCACGCTTGGAGATGTCTGTGTTCTTTCTCTCAGGCTCTTTCTCTCTGGATGAGCACTGCTCTTCTGGGAGGGGAAAAAAATGGTTCTTTCCCTTTTTTCCTGGCCAGACCCCAGCTTGTCCTGACGTGCTCCTGCTCTGGGAATTGGGGCTGGATGTGGATGGGGCTGTGAACAGAGATCTACACCAAAGAGGCCACTGGATTCTTGTCAGGGCCAATTCCACCCTCTGTGCTGGTGGAGAAGACTTGAAATGTGAAATATCCTCAGAAATGGGGTGGGTGATGCATTAAATTCCCACCAAAAAAAGAAAAACCAACAAACCACCCCCCCCCAAAAACAACAACAACAACAAAAAACCAACCAAAAAACCAAAACCAACCAAACAAAAAAAAAAACCAAACCAAACCAAACCAAACCAAACCAAACCAAACCAAACCAAACCAAACCAAACCAAACCAAACCAAACCAAACCAAACCAAACCAAACCAAACCAAACCAAACCAAACCAAACCAAACCAAACCAAACCAAACCAAACCAAACCAAACCAAACCAAACCAAACCAAAACAAAAAAAACCAAATAAAAAAAAACAAACAAAAAAAAACTAAAACAAAAAAAACCAAAACCAAAACAAAACAAAAAAAAACCCAAATAAAAAAACAAACAAAAACCCCACAAAAAACCCTAAAATAAATTTCTCCTCACATCAGATGTGCCCAAGTTTCTGGTTCTTCCACAAATCCCCCAGTGCTATTTATTTTGCCATTCACACCAATTATTCCCATGGGGAAGACGTGGGTGAAACCAAATTTGGTTTAATGAACCAAACTTCATTCCAGAAGTTCCACAGACAGCCAGGAAGATCTTCAAGGAGAACATTTCCTGCTGTAGGCCTGATCCTCAGAGAAGGCCTGGATCACACCTTCAAATGACAGAAACTAGGGAGGTAAAATTAATATTTGGGAGGTAAAATTAATCCTGGGAAATGCTGCACTTTGTGGGTTCAGACAGGTGTTGGTGTCTCCTCAGGTGAGGACAGGAGCTTTTGATGTGGATGTGGAACTTTAGTGACACTCAGGGCTGTCACTCCCTATTGAACCCACACAATCCCAGAATTGAGGTTGGAAAAGACCCCTGAGATCAAGTCCAACCTATTTTGAGTCATTGCATTGCTCCTTGGTCTTTGTCAGACCTCAAAGGAATCTTGAACATCACAAATTTATTTTTTTTTCCCCCAAATTCTTTGGCCTGGTGGAAGCTGTTCCCGTGCTTTTATAAATGCTGTATCACAGGAACTCTGCAAATTATTCTGCTCTTACAGGGCTGCAGCCTTGCCTTGGTCAAAACCTGAGGCAAAACTTCCCTCAACTTCAGCATCAGAATATTCCACCCAGCAAACAACCCAGTTTATTTTGGTAGCAGTTCAAGATTTACTCATCATATCAATGTTTCACCACACAGAGAGGTAGCCTTGAATAATAGGAGGTAAATCTGAGGCTGCAATTCAATCAAGGCCCTCTGTTGATGTCTTAAGCTGAGACTCAAACAGCTTAAGTAGTTTATGACCAGCAGCAGAACTGCCTTGATTGAATTACTGCTCAGGCATTCAATTGCATAAATGTATTGTTATTTATAAGGTGTGCCAAAGCCTGGCTTGAAAGTTGACTGTGGCAGGCTGGGACTAATGGAGAAAAAGCAGCCTGGCATTACAGTGCCCCTAAAGCCAGCAAAATGAATGATGGGCACTCTGCTCTGTGTTTATGGAAAAATAATTCCTGTAGTGCTGTAGGGAATTCAATCCTTCAGGTTCATGGAAGGAAAGGAACTTGTTAGGAACAGTGCCTGGGCCTGAAACAGAGTTTAGGGCCTCAGCAATTCCCATGATTGTTAGGGGCCTGTCTGAAGGCTGGATGCACAAATTTAATAATTCTGGTTGATCTAAAGGGGAAGAGATGAAACAGGGTGCAAATGGGGATGGGGGGCAAGATCCTTGTCACTGCCACTGGAGGATGATGTGGGGCAGAGGAGGGCACAAGAAAAACATGGAGCTGTTGGGAAAACTCCAGGGGAGGCCACGAAGTTGATGTGAGGGTTGGAACCCCTCTGGAGCCTGGCTAGGAGAGTTGGGAATGTTCATCTGGAGAGGAGAAGCTCCAGGGAGAGCTCCGAGCCCCTGCCAGGGCCTGAAGGGCTCCAGGAGAGCTGGAGAGGGACTGGGGACAAGGGATGGAGGGACAGGACACAGGGAATAGCTTCAAAGTAGGATTTGATGGGATTTTGGGAAGGAATTCCTGCCTGGGAAGGTGGGGAGGGGCTGGGATGGAATTCCCAGAGCAGCTGGGGCTGCCCCTGGATCCCTGGCAGTGCCCAAGGCCAGGTTGGACACTGGGGCTGGAGCAGCCTGGGACAGTGGAGGTGTCCCTGCCATGGCAGGGGTGGAGCTGGATGAACTTTATGATTCCTTCCAACCCAAATAATGTTGGGATTCTATACAGGGGTGTATTTAGGGGTTTTCCAGACTTCTCTCCTGTTCCTAGCACCCCTTTTTCAAGGAGGACGTGGAGCCACAAGCAGCAATTCCCATAAAATCCCTTTCACTGACATCTCTGCTCTCTTCCATCCTTCCAAGAATTTTTCTGCTGGAGCTCTGAGTGTCTCTCCCAGCATCCTTCCTGGGGGAGAACCCAGGAATTCCAAATTCCCTTTTGCTGCTGCTCAGCCTGGCAGCATCAGGGGCTGTCCTGGCAAATTGGAGCTGACAGCTGGAAACTGCTGCCATAGATTTCCTATTGCTCCTTTTAACCAGCCTGGATTAAATTGCACCAAAAGGGCTGACAGCTCTCAAATCCCTGCCATTATATCACATTAAGGGCTGCAAAAATCTGCCTGCTTCCACAAATTTCAAAGTCAATTGATATTTAAGCCCAGGAGACATCCTAGAGCCCAGGGTAGAACCAGCACACGTGGGTGTGATCCTTCTGCATCCAGGTCCAGCTGCATTTCCCAAGGATTGCCCCAGGCCAGCACTCCTGGAAGTTCTATGGACAAAGAAAATTATTTTAAAATAGGAAAAATAACTACAGGCAGGAATTTTTCCCTCAGGAAGACTTCTGGAAGGACATGGCTTTGGGAAGCTCTGGGATGTCTTATTTTGGACTCATCAATTACAAGAATTATCTGTGTGTGGATGAACAAGGCCATGGAAGGAATAAGGAGTGAAGATTATTCCTTGCGTGTCAGGCAGATTAAAAAATCAGTCGTGGGTCTAATTTGAACAAAACTTCTAAAAGATTTTCCCACTCACATATTTCCATCCCCTCAGAAAAAAATATTGAGCCCCAAAAATAGTATTTCATAATTAAGTGAGCACAGAAATGCTCATGCCAACGTGCTGGTCACAGAATAATCTCTTTTTTCATAAAAATTAGCATGCATTGCCCTGGTTAATTGTGGAGGTGGACTGGAGGGGGAGGAATTATGGCTCTGCTTCCTTACTTCTAATTTTTTAAACTTTTTTTTTGTGTCAAATGTGTTGCTGAGACAATTGGGACTGTTCAGCCTGCACAGGAGAAGCTTTGGGCTGAGCTCAGGGTGGCCTTGCAGGGCCTGGAGGAGCCCCAGGGAACATGGAGAGAGACAATTCCCAAGGGCTGCAGGGACAGCACCCAGGGAATGGCTTCAGACTGAGAAATGACAGGTTCAGATCAGATATTGGGGAAAATTTCCTCCCTGGGAGGGTGGGGAGGGGCTGGGATGGAATTCCCAGAGCAGCTGGGGGTGCCCCTGGATCCCTGGCAGTGCCCAAGACCAGGTTGGACACTGGGGACAGTGGGAGGTGTCCCTGCCATGGCAGGGGTGGCACTGGATTAAATTCCCTTCCAAATCCAAACCTTCTGTGACTCCTGTTTGTTATAAATTCAACACTGTCACTTTTCAGGGAATATCAGCAGAAAATAATTTCCTGTGATGTCTCTAAATCCCCTCCCTCCAGATGCAAGTGGATGCAAATAATTCCATCGAGAACTGTAGATTTTCCTCCCTCACACACAGGCTCGTGGACACAAGTCAAATTTCCTTTCTGAGGGGGAGTTTAGCAGCAATCAGGAGCTCCTTAATTAAAACTCAAGAGAAAAAAAAAATTATCTTATTCCTCTTCCTTCATCAATACAGAAGAAAGAAAACTATTCACATCATCATTGTCATGTTTTTAAGTCCCTTAAATAACCAAACCCACACACATGTAAGTTCATTTTGGGATTGTGCATTTTATGGTTTCTTTGGTCTCTGGACTTGGGAGGATTCTGCTCCAAATCCTGGGAAGTGCTTTGCTCACTTCATCCTTGGGTCCAGGGACATCCTTAGGTCACTCCAGCCACTGCAGCAGTGGCAGCCTGACCTTGGCACCACTTGAAAGGCCAGCAGAGACTGGGAGAGCCTCTTCCCCAACTTCCAAACTCCTGATGGAGCAGATGAAAATAAACAATTCCCAGAGCTGGCTGTGTCCTCAGAGAGCTGGAGAAGTGACATCATGGCTGACCCACACAAACACACACATTAGGGACAGATTCAGGCTGGATCTGTGCTTTCAGCTCAGAAATCTATTTTTCAGCCGATACACACTGGTCTGCCTGTTTATTAATTTTTTAAAAGAATGGATTTGGGTAGGAATGATGTGGGATTTTACCAAGTGCAGCCACACACATGTATCATGGAATGATTTGGGTTGGAAGGGACCTTAAAGCTCATTTTGTTCCACCTCTGCCATGGCAGGGACACCTCCCACTGTCCCAGGCTGCTCCAGCCCCAATGTCCAACCTGGCCTTGGGCACTGCCAGGGATCCAGGGGCAGCCCCAGCTGCTCTGGGAATTCCATCCCAGCCCCTCCCCACCCTCCCAGGGAACAATTCCTTCTCAATATCTGATCTGAACCTGTCATTTTTCAGTCTGAAGCCATTCCCTGGGTGCTGTCCCTGCAGCCCTTGGGAATTGTCTCTCTCCATGTTCCCTGGGGCTCCTTCAGGCCCTGCAAGGCCACCCTGAGCTCTGCCCAAAGCTTCTCCTGTGCAGGCTGAAAATTTCACGGATTTTTCCTGAATCCTTCATGGATTTCATTTATTATCACAATAAATATGTCTCTTAAAGTTTGATTCTGAAATCTGAGTGTCTGGGTGTGGCCTTTAAGGTCACTGTGGATTCTTTGATCTGATGCCATTAGTTCAGGACTAATGTGGATTTTATTGGGTGTGATAATTTCCGCTGTGTGCTTCAATACCAGGAACAATGAAAAATTAACTTGCTTGATTTTAATACTGTTAAAAAAATAGAGATGAGGGTCAGCTGTGGCTTTCCTTGAGGTTGTTAAAATGGGAATGTCTCAAAAGCAGTTTGGGAGCTTTTTGGGGAAATCATTTGTGACTCAGAGACCTGCACTGGTTCCCCCTCACCCATGAGAGCCATCACTCTCTCCAGGCTAAATTCCCAGAGATTTAAGAGCATTTCCATTCCAAAGGCCAAAATTCCTTGGCATCCTCCCTTTAAGTGCCCCACAAGACCCTTGAAATCCCAGTGTTTGATTTTCTGCACCAAGCCATGTAAACATATCCACTATTTTTATCACCAGCAACTGCCACAAGGATTTAATCCTCAAGTTTCCAAGCAGGGAAGAGTTCCATGCATGTTCCAGCTCTTCAGTAAATTCGTGATGATCCAGCAGGTTTTACACAAGTAAAACAAAGATACTGAAGGAAAAGTGATGAACAAAACTTCCAGGCTCTAAACAAAGTTGGAGGAGGATCATTAAATCAATGCTGGTTTTAATTTTATTTTTCTTACCAAAGAGAGAAAAAAAAAAGGGTCATGAATTCTTATCAAGCTTCCTTAAAGGACAGCTTGGCATTGGCTCTGACTTCTTAAAATTAAAATTATATTGATTTTCCATTTTATTAAATAAATGTGCCTCCCTGAGCTCTCTTTAGGGGAAAAAAAAATGTTTTCAGTGCAATTTTCTCTTCAGCAATTGCCTGGATTTTGCCTGTGGAATGCTCATCTCCATCCAAATTAAGGGACAAAGGGATTACCCAGAATAGTCCTAATTCCAAGCAATTGGTGGCACAGGACAAGTTTGACCCTCTCAGACAAATAAATAAAAAGCAAATTCTCTTGGTGCTTTGGTTTAAAACTGTCCATGAATGTTTACATTGCTTGGGAAAGGAACTGCAAGTTGTAGAAAAGTGGGATTTGAACACTGTTGAATACTTTGGGATCAAACCTGGCAATTTCCTAAATGGGAACAATTCCTAATGGGAATTGGGAAATGGGAATCGACGATTCCTAAATGGGCAAAGCTGGGAATTATCCCCTCCATTAGAGCCTGGTGGGATCTTTGTCGCTGAGGAAGGTGGAAAAGACCATTCCCAATAAAAAGTGTCCCTGGACCTCAAGGACAAAGGGACATTTTGAAGGGAAAACATCAACCCTGGTTGTCTTTGACCCTTCAGATGGAGAGCAAGAAGAAGCTGAGGGGGCAGATCCCAGAGTTTGGTGGGAGATCCCTGATTCCCCTCCTTGGCCTTGGGCCCAGTTTCCCTGGAAGAGTGAGGAAAGCTCCAGACAGGTCAGTTGTGCTCGGAAAAAATCCTTCCCTGGGAGGGTGAGGAGGGGCTGGGATGGAATTCCCAGAGCAGCTGCCCAAGGCCAGGGTGGACACTGGGGCTTGGAGCAGCCTGGGAGGTGTCCATGGATGGCACTGGATGATCTTTAAGATCCTTTCCAACCCAACCATTCCGTGATCCTCTAGGATAAGAAGGTTCCAAAGGAGCTCTTAGAGCTTCCTGTACTGTTTGTGATTGAAAAGGAATAATTTGGGAAGTATTATTTGCCTAAAGGATTTTAGGACACAGTTTAAGCCCCTGAGAGATGCCAAAGCTCCCTTGTTTTTTTGGAAAGCCAGTTAAGACTCCATCACATAATTTACAAAACAGGAGCACTTAAGAGCTGGGAAATGAATAATTTAAGAGCTCATTAATCTCACACTCCCCCACACCATAAACACAATTATCCATTGAAGCAGCTCTGCAGAAATGAACATTTCATCACCACACAATGCCCATCCTTCTGATTCCAGCTTCAAAATATTCCATCAGGAACCACCCAACCAAAAACATGGAATAAAAAAAAAAAAAAACTGTCCTGAACAGGCAGAGAAGCCAAATTTCAGCTGAATTTCTCAACCTTGCATTCCATGGTTTCCTTCTTTTATTCCACTTTGGAATGGCAGCAGAGGTGTTTTTTCTGCTGGGAGCTAATTTTTGAACCCAAACTGTGTTTTTTCTATGCTGGCTGTGATGGGATTCTGAGATAACGGAAGGTCAGGAAGTGCTGCCTGAATCTCCTGTCAGCTGGATTTGAGATGGATTTTTGGTAGGAGCGAAATAATCCCACAAAATCTAATTTTAACCACATTTTAGGAGGGAAATGTAATTCTGGGTTTGGAAGGAATAATAATAATAATGCCTTTCCACATCCATTTTTCTGCAGTGGAATTACAGAAGGAAACACCTTCCCTCTGGCATTCCTAAAGGAAATTCCAGGGAACTGAGCATTCTTACCTTACAGCATTTCCATAAAAACATGTTCACTTCCATTGTTTTATTTAGAAGAAGAAAAATATATTTTTTTATAAAAACCCTTGGGAATTTCCTTCCCAGGATGCTCCAAATTTCACTCAATTTTCTGGGCTTGTTCCTTTCATGGACCAGTCACAGAAGGTTTTTAAAACCCCACTTTTGGGGTTACCTGATTCCAGGGAATTGTGACATTCCTGGATGGATTTTTCCACCTGGGCTTTTGGTTCACAAATAGATTTCAGGTGTCCAACACCTGTGCTCTTCTCCATTGTTAAATGAAGATTATTTTTCCTGTTTTATATTCCCTTTTATTGCATTCCCTCTCTTGCCAGAATTTCTGCCCTAGACCCTACAAAGTGAAACACAAACTCCTGCTCTTCACTGACCAATTTGCATCCCAAATTATGGCAGTTCCAAGACTTTGTCACTTCCTTTCTATTTCCCTTTCCAGAAATATTTTATTTTATTTTATTTTATTTTATTGCATTGCATTGCATTGCATTGCATTGCATTGCATTTATTTTATTACATTTTATTTTTTAATTATTTAAATTTTTTTTTTAAATTTTATTTTTCTTTCCCCCAGCTCTTTTCCTTTCCCACTGACATTCCACCTTTTGGAAATGCCAGATTTTCCTCTTGTCTTCTCAATTTTCTCCCTCATTTCTAAAACCTTTACAGGGAGAGCTACGAATGCTCTACAGTTGTTGGCCCTTGACTGTTTCAAGGGGTTTGATGAAAGGCAAATATCAAAAATTCTTGGAATTTTCTGTATTTGTGCTTGTTTTCAGTTTAACAGATCTATGTGAGAACAACCCATTGAATCTCCCTTCTCCCCAGCATTCCTGAAACTCTTCCCACTGCTGTCCAAGATCACGCATGGATTGGGAAGATCTGGGGGGCAGAGTGCTCCTCCTTTATGGCAGGAGTGGCTGCAGGGACGTATCATGGAATCATGGAATGGTTGGGCTGGAAGTGACCTCAAATCCCACCCAGTGCCACCCCTGCCATGGCAGGGACACCTCCCACTGTCCCAGGCTGCTCCTTGGAAAAGCTTTCCTTTAGGACATGGCCAATATATATTTACTCTATTCTCATTATTTTGGAAAATCCAGCTGATGTTTTATAAGGAGAAGAGAGCACAGCTCGAGATAAACAAGCAGAGTTTTATAACGGTTCTGTTGACAGGAATTGTTAAAAATTCTGATGGGAAACATCTCATGTCCTGTGTCCAGTTTTTCACTCTTGGTGTATCCACTTTCCATAACATAACTGACCTGCAATTCCACAAATTATGGGGAAAATTGCAGGGACACCTCCCACTGTCCCAGTGTCCAACCTGGCCTTGGGCACTGCCAGGGATCCAGGGGCAGCCCCAGCTGCTCTGGGAATTCCATCCCAGCCCCTCCCCACCCTGCCAGGGAGGAAATTTTCCCCAATATCTGATCTGAACCTGTCATTTTTCAGTCTGAAGCCATTCCCTGGGTGCTGTCCCTGCAGCCCTTGGGAATTGTCTCTCTCCATGTTCCCTGGGGCTCCTTCAGGCCCTGCAAGGCCACCCTGAGCTCAGCCCAAAGCTTCTCCTGTGCAGGTGAACAATCCCAGCTGTGCCAGCCTTTCCTGCCAGCAGAGCTGCTCCAGCCCTCTGCTCATCCTGGGGCCTCCTCTGGGCTCTCTGCAGCAGCTCCAGCTCCTCCCTGGGCTGGGAATTCCCAGGGCTGGGGCAGCTCTGCAGGTGGGCTCTCACCTGGGGGGGCACAGGGGTGATTTTCCATTCTCCTCCCCATCCAAGCCAGTTTGATCCAAACCAGAATTCCTCTTTGACTCCAAGCAAAATCATTGCCTAGCAAATCCCACCTGATGCTCTTTATGAGAGCCCAGATGGTGCAAGGCCCTGGAATGTTCCTGCTCCAAGGCCATCAGCAATTCCTGGAGCTCAGGTGACTCATTAATATCTCCCCTGCCAAGCCAGATTGAAATGCACGCTGAAAAACGACATTTCCCTGTCGGAGCTCGTTAGGTTTTATGCACAAAACAAAATCATTATTCAGAGATCTGGAACTCCTTTCCTAAAGTGGGCATCTATTGAATATCCCCAATGCAATTCTTCCTCCTAATATGGTAATTCGTTATCTGGATTTAATTATCTGTGAGGTGAAAGGTTGCTGGGCACTGTTGTTCTGCAGGAGCCCAATGGAAATTTTTAAGTACTTTCACTCTGTCTTTACAGATCAATCTTCCTGCTAATGACAACCAATACTTTCAGCTATGATTACAGAGCAGCTCCATCTTTTCATGAGCCGAGACTCTTTGGAATCATAAGTATTGATCTTTTTAATAGAAGTCAAGAAAAATGAAATTACCGGGGCTTCTTTTTGCAAAACTATGATAAATGGCAACTGGGAAAGTTACAGAAGAGTTTTTTCTTTCTTTTATTTTTTTTTTTTTTTGCTGTGGATTATTTTAATCTCAAAAAATGATGGGCTTTTTAATAATGTTTGTCTTTCCATTATGCACATTTGCAGCAAAGCCAGAACTTATTTTTGTATGACTTTATATAACCACATTTAAGCAAAGCCATGCCAGAATTGCCTTGCTGGTATATTTAGGTAACCATCAAACAGACTCTGGGCTAAAGGAGAAAGCTGGTTTTAGATGCCAAGTGGTTGTATTTTCTTGGCATCTCTTAGTTTAATCCAATTTTTGAGCAGTGTTTTGAGCTGTCTACAATCAAATATTCATTTGTTTGTTACACAGAGCTCGCCCTTCATTGCTTGTAATATTGTGACAAGTGGCTTCACCTTCTCTGCGTTTTCTCTCTTCCCAGAAGTCCCATCCTGGCTTTCACATCTCCCATTTTCAATAGGAATTTCTGGCTCTGCCTCTTGCTCCCTGTTGTAAACCTGTAGTATTTGAGCAGGGAATGCTCCTGTGGGACCCAGCCCCTCAGGCCTCAAGGCCCAGCTCCTGTGCAACCCATTAAAAACTTCATTTTCCAGTGTGAATCCTCATTCCTGTCCCAACAGGAAAGAAAAACAGATTGGATGCCAATTGTAGCTACTTCTCATGAATAAATTTCTTTGTAAAAGGAGTGGGAGAAATAAATCTTACAGGAGAATAATATATATATAATATGACAGGAGAAATGATGTGGATAAAGCACGAGGTGGGAGATTCAAACTGGTGGCTCTTACTGGTGTTAATGGGAAGTGGGGGATGTCCTGCAGATATTTAAAATCAGAGCCACAGGAAAACTCAATTTCAGGGACAGTTCCACATTTCCTTATTGCCTGATTGATCCTCAGTGTTGTAAATCCACGGCCTTTCCAGGCTGATTTCCACCAGGCAATTTCCTTTTTTTCTAATCACACCCCCATAATTTTTTAACTTCCCCTTCATTTTTCATTATGGGAAGCCTGCAGCTCCCAGAGATTTGGGTTTATTGCTGTCCTTGGAGCTCTCCATATTTTCCTGTCTCATTAATTCCTGAACATTTTGTTAACCTCTGTCTTTTGCTGGTTTTAGATGTGTGGATTTAACACTTTCTGTGCTTGTTGGCACCTTCATCCCTAAAGCTGCAATGACAGAATAACTCCATTTTTAAAAAAGAAACTAAAATAAATATATTGCAATGCAGTTTTACATGCTCCTCCCCAGTGTGGTTAATTTGCATCTTCATTAAATCACAGAGAGATTTCCTTGGTGAAATCAGACAAAATTCTGTAAAAAACACTAAGAAACTCAATGAAATTGGCTGTTTCAACTGAGCACAAATGATTTCAAGACATACTGAAATATCCTTCAGTATTTTTAATGAAAACACTTAAAATAATAAAATCTGGGGGTTTTTAAAGTCGTGATACACAAAAATTCTGTTTAATTCACAGAGTTCCTAAACTGTGCTTGAGTGGGAGGGTTCACCCAGCTCCACATCTTTTGTTTTATTTGGTTTTATTTCCTTTATTTCCTTTTTCCTGCTGCTGGCCACTGTTGGAAGGAGGTTTCTGGGATGGACACAGTGTGAATCCCATGGATCCCTCTTAAATTCCACTTAAATTCATGGAATCATGGAATGCTTTGGTTTGGGAGGGACCCTCAAATTCATCTCATTCCACCCTCTGCCATGGGCAGGGAAATTTCCACCTCCCCAACTTGTTCCAAACCCCATCCAACCTGGATATCCCATTTTTTTTTCTTTTTTTTGAATATCCCATTCACAGGAATGATCATAATTAAAATTTTGATAAAAGCTCATTGATTCCATTTTATATTATCTCATTTTCATGGATTAAACCTTTCCAAGGTAATTTTTTTATATTCCATATGGACTGGGCTCTCTCTGTGCTGCAGTTGGACCAAACCAGGGGATAAAATAATTTTGGGGCATTTTGCACTCAGATGTTGAAATTCCAGATATAAATGAGAAGTTTGAGTTAAAAACATGGCAATTATTTAATAATTTCTTCTTATTGTCAATAGCACAGGATGGATCAGCATGGCTTAAAAATCAGTTGGAAAAGCCAATTTTAATGTGCCTTTCTTTGAGTTTATTTTACAGAATTTTATTGATTTTACTGATTTAATGAAGATTCCACATTGGGAACGAGAGCACAAAACTGTACAATGTATTTATTACTAAATTCATATGGATAATTTATTTATATTCGGTGTATATTTATGTATTTACACTTATTTACATTTTATGTGTGTTATTTAAATTTAT
>WEZZ01025157.1:36637-52884 GCA_013400585.1 Chloropsis cyanopogon | reverse complement strand
GTCCAGCTGAAGCCAAACAAAAACATTTATTTGGGAAAACCTTTTTGACTGTCTTGGTTTGAACACAAGAAATTAATTTGGTGGCCAGCTGGGGCTGAGAACATGAAATTGCCATCTCAAAGATGATTTTTAAAAACCGATTTTTGGATTATTTTTGCAGCAGATAACAGGTAATGTTTAAAACACAGCGAGAATTATTGGTCTTCCATTTTTTATAGGTGTTTTCAGCTTCTATTTTTAGATTTAAATCCATTTTTTAGCAAGCATAGGAAGGTCCAGGGACTAAAATTTATTAGAACACAGAATAAATAACCCAACCTCTCAATTTAGTCCATCTAACAATTATTGTGATAAGAAAAAGGTATTTAGGAGTAGATTTTAAACCAAAAAGGTCCAACTCCTCCTGTGTCATTCCTTTGAGGATTCTCCTCATTTCTTTGAATAATCCAAATAAAACCTGTCTGGGCACCCCCATCACTTCCATGCCAAAAAAATTCCTTGGCATTTTTGAATTATTTTCTTATTTAATGTAAAATTTATGGGATGAGGCTGAAAGAATGATTTGTTGTAAAAATAGTGGTTTACATATGGAACATTTGCAGGAAAAAGCAGTTTTGTTTCATTCTTCAGGGTGGTTGAGTTTTGCCTCCAGGCAAGTGAAAATTTGGAATACTGATGTAGAAAAAAACTAAAATTAAATATGGTGAAAAAATGTAGAGACAGATTTCAGCATTTTTTTGTCATTTATAACTTCTTTAAGGCAATATTTTCATTTTTAGTATACTTTTATTATGCTTGTATGAATCAAAATAAAAATCACATAAATATTTATATTTTTAGATATTTATAAAGACTTACATTATGGAGTATGACAGATAATTACCAAAGTCCAGAAATTGCCAGCAGTTTTTGCCAAAAATCAGCATTTCCTTGCAATTATCTTTTATTAGGATCAAAGATCCATGGTTATTTTCCATTGGAATTACAGATTAAAATAGTTCATCTATTTATTTACCCATTTATCTATTTATAGGTAGTGCTGCTTGGTAAATACTGTGATTTTTAATATTCACCAAATTTTTATAAGATTTTATTTCCTAACTTTGGAAACAAAGATTGCTTTGGTGAAGAAGATTGAAAATTCTGAGTAATTCATGATCTAGGAATGGGAAGGAAGGAAGGAAAGAAGAGAAATAAATCATTTGGCCAAAAAAGAATCATGGAATGGCTTACAATGTTCAGCACTAGGACTTGGATATCTTGGAAAAATCTGGGATATTCTGAGAAGGCAATGGAACAGTTAAATCTGTGCTGGGTATTCCCAGAAAAACAAGTCAAAACCCACTTATTTAAAATGGGAAAATGTTTGGACTCACAAACGATTTTTTCCATTCAACTCTTTTTTTTTTTTTAATGGAAAACTTTTGTTCTGATGAAACGATTTTTTTGTTAAATGAAAAGTCTTTAACAGAAATGGAAATCAGCTGTTTGCTTTTTATTTTTTCCGTTTTTCCTGGAAAATCTTGGCTTTTTATTGGAAGAAGAAATCACAGAGCAGACAAGAAAATAACATTTCATGAGAGTGCTCCATCTTTGCTTATCTAAATATTGGAGCTCAGAGGAGAGCTGGAATATCTGGTGAAGATTCCAGCTCCATTTCTACAGGAAAAAAGGAAAATATCCTTTTTGACTACTGTAGGAAGAGAAGTGGGAGCTGGGATCTTGATTTTGCTAAAGGGAACGAGGATCTGGGAGAGAAGGGAAATTCCTGGCTCGGATGGAATTCTGACAGCTGGCAACAGAAATTGTTTTCCCTCTGGAATCTGATAGCTGTTAATTCGTCTTCTCCTTGGCTCTCCCTGATGAACAGAGTTTTGTTTTGTTTTTTTTTTTTTTCCCTGATAAGAAATTAATATTGTTAAACTCCGCGTGAACTCCGAAAAGATGGAGGTCCAAACGCTTCCCAGCAGATACGAAGAGCAAATGTCAGGGGAAATCGAATCACGGGGCTTTAATGAAATCAGCTGGGTTTTGGAATCTGGCTCTGGGTGTTTGGGGAGGAAAAGTCACTCTGGGGAAACGAAGTCAGGGATGAAATGTAGCGCAGGGCTAATTGGGAATGGGATCGATGGATTCCGCGCCGGAGCCGTGCCGAAGGAGCAGCGGTTTGATTTAAAACTGGGCTCTGCTTTCCTTCCTTTGAGGGACTGGAAAATCTGGGGAAAAAAAATCATGGGATAGGATGGCCCTGGTGGGAAGTTGGTTGCCCCCTCCCTTCTGTGAGTTCTGGTGGGGATCTGAAATGAATTCCCTGATTTGAAATGGAACGGAATGCGTTGAAGTTGGTCGGAATTGGATTGAAAGGGATTGGAATTGGTTGGAATGGAGCGAAATGGATTGAAATTGATTGGCGTTGAATGAAATTAATTGGAATGAAATGAAATTGATTGGAATTGAGGAAAATTAATTGAAATTGATTGGAATTGAATGAAATTAATTGAAATGGATTGAAATAGAATGGTGATTTGAAATGGACAGTACCTGCCACAAAAGTCTCCATCTACACAACTGATCCCCCATTTTTTATTGAGAAATGGTTATTAATCTACCACTAATAAATTAATATTATGTTGATAATATCTACTAATACAAATAATATTAAATGTTGTGCCCTTTTATCTCTCAGTCTACAACAGTTCCATAAGATCCAAGCCTTTACTCACTCCCCATGAAGGAGGAAAGAACAGAGAAGTGGCAGAAATTCCAACCTCCACAGGCACATCCAGGTGAGCCCAGTCCACAGGCCAAGATGGGGATTTGAAGTGAGGAAAGAAGGAAAAAGGGAAGTGCACATCACCCAGCTGGAGTAGGAAAACTGGGAATTGCCACTGGATACTCCACAAGTCACGGGTGTTCAGTTCTGCAGACTGAAATGCAGGGGGTGAGCAGAATAAACAGAAAATCTGGAAATACAGGAGACATTGGTTGTGTATGGAATTGGCAAGGAGGGAATGGAGAGCAGAGCAAGCACAAAGTGCAGCCTGAGCTGGAGACCAGCTGCTTCCCAAATCCAGAGGTCCTGCTGCAATTTAGGGAGGTGTTCCTGAAATGTGTCCAGCATTTCTCAGCATGGAAAGCAACAGGTGAATGTTGGGCTGCTCCTCCTCCATTAATTAGAGTAAGGATTAAAGAACACAGATCAGATAAATTAAAAAAAAAAAAAAATCAGTGAAGGAGTGGCCAGGCATTGGAATAAATGCCACCAGGGATGTGGTGGAGTCACTCTGGAAGTGTTCAGGAGGTGTCTGGATGTGGCTCTTGGGATGCAATTTAGGGGTGATGATGGTGGGGCTGGGGTGATGCAGGGACAGGATGATCCTGGAGGGCTTTTCCAACTTTTGTGATTCTGGGAAAACATTTTTGGATATGCAAATG
Organism: Chloropsis cyanopogon; assembly: GCA_013400585.1. NCBI lineage: Eukaryota > Metazoa > Chordata > Aves > Passeriformes > Irenidae > Chloropsis > Chloropsis cyanopogon. Next base: position 49,449 of record WEZZ01025157.1, on the reverse strand, counting down.
AACCATGTCCAAGTTCAGATAAATTATCGGATGAAAACTTCATCTGCTCAGTGCCAAAACACCCTCTGGCTTCTCCCTTGTCCTGGACTGGGGTGAAGCAGCAAATTACATCTTTTTCTACTCCACTTCTCTTGCCCACGAGGCACTTTGGCAGATTTTATTATTTTCCAGCCACATGTTGATGAAACAGGTGGCAAATATCAGCCAAGTGTCTGAAAAACGGGATCTGAACGAAATCTTCTTTCCTGCAACATCTCCCAGTGTCTGTTGACCATAAAATTTAATCAGGTGATCAAGAAGAGCAAGCATGGCAAACTTTACATTTGACATGATCTCTCTTTGTATTTTCCTTCTAATTATTTCCAGGTGCCTCTTTGGAAAAAAAAAAAAGGGGGTTTTCATTTGCTCCTTGGCCTGGATATTCCATAGGATTCTTCAACAATGCTGAGACAGCTTTAGCCAAAGTCTTTGTGACAATGCTGTGAGGTGAGAGTTCTGGGGAGAAGCTAAAACTGGTTTTAGGGGAGCTAGAACTAGTTTTGGGGTACCTAGAACTGGTTTTAGGGCAACTAGAACTGGTTTTATTCATGTTTATGAACATGAAATCCAAGGAAATCAGAGAGCTGGATTTCAGAATCCCTTTACTTTGTGTTATTCCTGAATGCCACACGTTTTCCACTGCTCTCTTTTCCTCCAGTGAGGATTTCTTCACAGAATATCAAAATAATAGCAATTTTTGCTTGGACTGCACAAGAATAAGTTACCACTGGCAGCCCTCTCATAGCTGCTTTAGACCTCAATCTCCTGTAGGGTCATAACATCTGTTCTGCATTTAGAGAATTCCTACTAATATATTAAAAAAGAGGGGATTTATTATGTGAGTGCTGACTGGTGGAGATTTTTCCACGTGCTGAAATTGGTCAGGAGGTTATCCTGAAAACCTAAATATAGCCATTTCTATATTTTCACCTATAGCAGCTGCTATTTTGGTCCCTCATCCCAAATCAAGCTGCACAGCAGACAATGGAAATATCCCCTTTGTTTGCAGGATTGGGCCTCAAGGATTATTGGAGTCCTTGTGCAAGGAAGTCCTCTCCTGGGAGAGTTTTTAGAACTGGAATGTGAGTGGGTAGAAAAGGTCTCAGGGAAACACATGCAAGGCTTAAAATCAGATTTTTTTTTTTTCTAGAGAGAATGGACCAACTTCAAGATAATATTTAGAAAATTTACTAAGGCCCAGGCTGGACTCTCTGGTCAGACCCAAACTGGGTGTATTGGAGCTGCCTGATAAATCAAATACCTTCTTATTCCTGAGGGCAGGAGCAGAAATTCCCTCTACAGCACTGACAGGAGGGGCCGTGAGGTGGGGTCAGCCTCATGTGCCATGTCCCAAAGGAAAGGATGAGAGGAAATGGCCTCAAATGGCACCAGGGGAGGCTCAGGTTAAATATTAGAATTTGTTTTCTCTTGGAAGACTGGTCAGGCCTTGGGATGAGCTGCCCAGGGAGGTTTGCAGTCATTGTCTGTGGGAGTGTTCAGGAGGAGTCTGGATGTGGCCTTGGGGACAGGATTTGGGGTGATGCTGGTGGCACTGGGGTGGCACTGGGTGATCCTGAAAGGCTTTTCCCACTTTGGTGATTCTGTGTTTCTCTTTGGAGATTAATTATGATTCAGCTGAATGAGGAGCAAGAAGCTTAACTCCCACTGCCCACATCCTGAGGCTGTGACTGGATTCTGGATATTTTATGGAGCATCCTCTTCCCACTAGGTCATCACAAAAATCTGGGCTCTTTTTACCTCCTAAAAAAACATCAGCGGGTAGGAAAAAACAACTTCCCATGTGTGCTCCAGTGGGACCCCTGAGAGCTGGAAACGCAGTTTGCGTGTGCCTCTGGTGCTCTGAGCTTTATTTGCCTGGTGGGTGGGTGCTGATGACATTTCCCCACAGGAAAAGACGAACTCCACAACCTTTTCCCTCTTCCCAGGCCGTCGTCGTCGGTGTCGTCAGCGCGGTGGGACGTCAGATGAAATCAGCAGATCCTCCTCCTGTCTGGGCTCCTGTCACAGCCCAGGCTCCTCAGTGTCCCTCTTTGTGTGACCCTGGGCCCTTCTGACAACGGGAATGTTTTCCATGAGGGCCTAAGGAAATCCTTGGTCAGGACAAACAGCTCCCTGCTCCTTGCCTGCTGCCAGGAAGCTCTAAATGGAGTCTCTGTGCTAGGCTGATTTTTTTTCCCCATTTTTATTGCTCCGCGCTGGAGTTCAGTCCTGAAGTCTAAGCCAGAAAATCAAAGCTGTGTTGGAATTGTTGAAAGGCCACAGACCTTGCTCAAAGTTCAGGTATTTCAAATTCCTGGGAACGTGTGTTACCATTTACATGGCATGATTTTTTTGGGACAGAGCAGCTCTGCTGAGACCTTCCTTTGAGAAGCCCAACTTTTCCTGGTGACAAATCCTCTGAAAAGGACCTTTCACACTTTGTGCCCCCCAAATCTTGATCAACTCCACCCCTGCTTGCATGGCCAGTCCTGCTGCCACCACGAATCATGGAATCATGGAATGCCTGGGGTTGGAAAGGACCCTGAGGATCATCAAGTTCCAATCCTGCTGCCACGGGCAGGGAACCTTCCAGCCTTGTGTTTGCAGGAGAAAAGGTGAAGGGCCAAGCAAAGCATTGGTTTTATTCTTAAAAGGCCAAACCAAACCAAAACCCCTCTGTGATCTTTCCAGCCTGGGTCATGAATTCCAAATGCTGATATAATTGGAGAGACTGAAATCACGGAATCCTGGAATGGTTTGGGTTGGGAGGACCTTAAAAATCATCTCATTGCACCCCTGCCATGGCAGGGACACCTCCCACTGTCCCCAATGTCCAACCTGGCCTTGGGCACTGCCAGGGATCCAGGGGCAGCCCCAGCTGCTCTGGGAATTCTATCCCAGCCCCTCCCCACCCTGCCCGGGAAGGATTCCTAATTCCCAAAATCCCATCCAGCCCTGCCCTCTGGCACTGGGAGGGTGATCATCCCAGCTATCCTGGAATATGTGTTTTCCAGGGTTTTTTTTAGGCATTTTTTTCTTAAAATTCAATATTTATTCCCAACCAACAGATTGGGAAAAACACAAGAAATGTGTAGAATAAGCATTTTCCTTTTAAATTGAAAATTGTTCCCTCACATAGGAATTCCTACATGCAACTAATTGTGCATGACAACTCAGAATGGATGATTTTGATCAGTCCAGGGATTATTTTCCTGGATAATTTGTGTTAAAAACATTCTAATGCTCACAACGATGGCACACAGGAAGAGAATGTTTAAAAATACAATACAGGTTGAAAATTCAGAGTTGTGCATCATCTCTGGTGGTGCTGAGGGTACAGATTGCCCCACTGTGACTATGAGAAGACAAAAGGACCTGGAAAACAGCAAAAAATCTGGGAATGAGAGTGAAATGAGGATACAAGATGGAGTCGAGACACAGAAAGGGTCTGAGAGACACAAAGGGGCAAAAGACTGATGATGATTAAGGGGCTGTGGGAGGACGTTCAGGGAAAATGGTTGCATGGATTGGAATGATGGGAATGAAGTGGAAATGGGAGCAGCTATGAACAAAGTGTGAGAAGAGGAAAGAGTGGTAGGGACAAAACCCTAAGGAAGAGTAAAGTGGATCACAACAGCTCTGAAAAACACAGCTGGGAAACCAGTTTGTCAGGATCCCTCAGTTTTTTATTCCAGAGTTAATTCCCGTCTACAGATGTTGCTCGATGCCCAGATGGATTTGGTTTCCTCCATCCCATTCCTGGCATGAAATGGTTACTCCATGGTGGGAGAAAAAGCTGCTGTGCTGCCAGCAGAGGCCAGGAAGGAGAACCAGGAGAGGGCTGGGGATGGTGCTGCTCACCTGGGATCTCTGTTAATACCAGAACCAGGATTTATTTGAATTCCTTCTTTTGCATTTTGATCTATGGAGTTATTTTCCAGCACAGAGCTGGTCCTGCTGGTGTAGATCAGCCCAACACAGCATTGCTTGCAGGATTTCCTGGATTTTCAGAGACATTTTCGGTCTCATATTATGGTGGAAGACCTCTGGTGTTTTCCCTAAATTCAGGCCTGGGTTGACTTCAGGTGGAAATCCCTGATTGCTTACAGAGAGGATTGGGTGCAGCACTAAAAAACCCAACCAAAAGCAATAAAAAAAAAGAGAGCTAAGTCTGCCTTATGCCCTGTTCTGTTTATTTTGCCCAACCATACTGAAAATGAAAGGAATACATGAGGACCAAAATACATAAAGAAAAAGGATTGGACTAAAGAAGTATCTGCCAGGAGATGCCTAAAAAATCTCATGTTTTGGAACTTCCAGTGAATTGTCAAAGGCTCAGTGCAGGTTTTTTTGTCAGGGCAGGTAATTATCTCCCCAAACACTCATCAAGTTGCACGATAATGGCACTGGCTCCTGGGGAAAATCCAGGTGAACCTTTTCTTGGGAAGGGGCATAAAAAGCTTCCGACATCCTTGGTTTCAGGGATAGCAGCAAACGCTGCTCTTGTGGAAACATTTCATTTTAATTCCACGAGATCCTCTTAGGTAAACACTGCAACACATTGAATCCATTTTTCAAACCAACTTGTAAAACCAGAAAATCCCCCAGCCTCTGATAGGCAGCAGCATTAATTGCCAGGAGCACAAAGAGGCATTTAAACATCGGAGCGTTTTGGCAAAAACACAAATGACTTCTTTTCCTTCCCTGCCCTTGAAAATAGCTCTGCTCAACTCTGGGCTTCCTATGATGTGGGGTTCACCATTAATCACCTTTATTTCATATGTGGAGCAATCCGTGGGCCTAATCAGCCACTTTCCTGAGGAAATTGGCCAAATCCCGGCGCTTTGAGGCGGGGGATGAATCACAACAACTTTGCTATTCAGACAAATCCTTTTTCAAGTGCCCTTAGAGCTCTTTGGGTTTTGTTTCTTTCTTTTTTTTTTTTTTTTCCTTCCCCCTCATATACAGTGAAGACAGCCCCAGAGGAAACAATAATAGTTTAATCTCTGGAAAAATTTCCTTCCTGACAGGTAATCCAAGCCAAGGAAAATTAACAGCAAGGCATGCCAAGAGCTGCTGTTGTTGCCTTTTACTCTGTCCCTTCCCTTCCGTGGAAGTGACAGCCAGGAAAGGCTCATCCCCTCACCAAACCCCCTCTGATTTACATTTTTCCAGGCATTAATGACAATTCCAAGCCTGGAGAAGGGAAGACACAGAGAATCCTGTGGTAACCCCACCATGAACAGCCCCAGGGATTCACATCCCTGCCCACAGAATTTGTTTGGAAACCCCCACAATCCCTCGGAAGGATTTGCAGGATTATTATAAATTGTCTGTTGCAGGATTATTTCCTTCCTTTGACTTGAAGTTCTTCCTTGCTTAACCTGGAGTGTGGAGGAAGAAACAGAGTTTATTTTATTGGTGTGAGTCAGGGCCCAGCATCACCATATGGAGTTTTGTTCCGCTTGGGATTTTGTTTTGTTTGGGTTTTTCTCTACCCAAGGCAGGCTTGGTTTGGGATTTTTGCCCCAGTGGCACAACAGGGGAACACTGACCCTGAGGCAGAGAAGGAAATGAGGAATTGCCCCCAGCCCAAACCTCCTGTTTGCCCTTTTCCTTCCCTGCTTCCACTGCCCGTTAACTGGAGCTCGGGATCACTCTTGGAACCAGATTCTGGTGTTTCCACCTCTGCAGTGCTGTGAGGTAAAATAATTGCTGTAGAGCCAGATCCAGCGAGTGGATCCAGCAGTGAAGGGACAAGGGAAGGATAGGAAGGCGAGGGGGATTCTTCTGCAGGGGGGTGACATTTCTGTCCCTCTGTCCCTCTCAGGTGAGAGCCCCACCTGCAGAGCTGCCCCAGCCCTGGGAATTCCCAGCCCAGGGAGGAGCTGGAGCTGCTGCAGAGAGCCCAGAGGAGGCCCCAGGATGAGCAGAGGGCTGGAGCAGCTCTGCTGGCAGGAAAGGCTGGCACAGCTGGGATTGTTCACCTGCACAGGAGAAGCTTTGGGCTGAGCTCAGGGTGGCCTTGCAGGGCCTGAAGGAGCCCCAGGGAACATGGAGAGAGACAATTCCCAAGGGCTGCAGGGACAGCACCCAGGGAATGGCTTCAGACTGAAAAATGACAGGTTCAGATCAGATATTGGGGAAAATTTCCTCCCTGGCAGGGTGTGGAGGGGCTGGGATGGAATTCCCAGAGCAGCTGGGGCTGCCCTGGATCCCTGGCAGTGCCCAAGGCCAGGCTGGACACTGGGGCTGGAGCAGCCTGGGACAGTGGGAGGTGTCCCTGCAATTTTCCCCATAATTTGTGGAATTGCAGGTCAGTTATGTTATGGAAAGTGGATACACCAAGAGTGAAGAACTGGACACAGGACATGAGATGTTTCTCATCAGAATTTTAAACAATTCCCATCAATAGAACCAAGTGTTATAAAACTCTGCTTGTTTATCTTGAGCTGTGCTCTCTTCTCCTTATAAAACATCAGCTGGATTTTCCAAAATAATGAGAATAGAGTAAATATATATTGGCCATGTCCTAAAGGAAAGCTTTTCCAAGGAGATTGCTTTTTCTTCCCAGAATGAGAGCGTCCTGCTGAGCAGTGGCCGGATCCGGCGCCCACAGAAGGCAGTGGAAGAGCTCCCACTGATGACAGTGGATGTTGGATCAATTCCCTCGTCATCCTCGTGTTTCAGTGATGAAAATTGAGTTGCTGGGTTCTGCTGAGTGCTGGCAAAGCCTGGTGTTGTATAAGCTACTTACAATAGGTTGTTACAACTATTAAAAAAAGCCGATTATTTTTATTAAAAGCATCTTTTGCTGGTTCTTTTTAAGCTATTCCCAAACTCTACACATCTCTTCCCTCACTTTGCTCTTTTGAAAGTCTGTTTTACAAACAAATCCCAAACAAGGACATGATTTCCTGTTGGTTGGGGAAGAGAGGCTGGAGATTTATACTTTACATGGGAAAATGGTTGCTGAACACATGTGACAGCACATGGCCTTGTTCAAACATTCCATCAAATGAAAAGCAGATCCCAGCTCCAATATTCCAGATGAAGGGGCTGGGAGAGGCACTCACGTGGAATTGTGCTGTATTTGGGAGGACAGAGATCAAAGCACTGCACCTCAGTCAAGGATTGAGTGGTGAATTTGTCTTATCTGAGCAGCAGGGGCTAATTTTAGGGAATTATTTGATGTTCCCCTAAGGTGAACCTCCCAATGAGGATGGAACAGGTTCTCCTCTTCCAGGAAAGGCACCATGGATACTCCACCACGCACTTCCCAGATGGCATTAAAAGAACAGCCTGGTGTTCACTGATTGACATTTTCTCAGTCTCTTTTTTGTTCACCACACCCTGCTCAGGTTTGGGCCCACCTGAGAGACAATTCCTGATGATCCATGGTGGCCAATCCCAAATCCCCTGTGTCTCTGGACATGCCAAAAGCTGTGGAAATTCCAAGTTAAATGCAACCAAGTGAACAGGCCACACCTTTGCCCTCAGTCTATGCTGTTCTTTTGAAAACCAGTTAATTTTGCAAGCTATACATTGATTTTCCAGCTATATTATGGAACAGAAAACTTAAAAATAGAATTCACCTCTGCTGTTAACAAGTTTTGACCTTTGCTCACATTTGTTGGGGAAAGTAGCTCATAGTACCAATTAACATGAATTATTAACTCCCCCATTAATAATTAATTTATTAGAGGGCTAAAGGCATCAGTCTTTGCCAGCTAACACTATCGAGAGAAAATGAAGCAAACAACACAACCCTAATTAGAACAGCCTAATGAGGATGTCTGGAAGATCTGATGGGATTCAGTCACTCTAAATGCTCTTTATTTCCTCTCTGAAACCACACTGGGTGCAAAGAATCAGGCAGTTAACTCCAGTTCCTGTCGTGCAGGGTTTCTTCCTCCTTTCCAAGAGGAGGGAGCCCACTCAGGAGAGCTCAATTTAGGGATGATTAAGGACTGATGAAGGATGCCACTGCCTAAACAACAGGAATGCTGTCTCTCCCAGTAATGAACAATTCTGGGGCTGTCTGAATCGTTAATGGCTTCAGTGGGCTGCAGGAAAACTTCCTTGTCTGGGAATTGTGCGGGATTTCACAGGATCCTTCCTTTGGTATCTGGGTTTGGGCTTTGTCTGCAAAGCTTGGGGTGGGGCCTGAGGTCTCTGACCCTGTTTTGGGCAGGATGTGAAGCCTTGGGAAGGCTGAGCTGGAGCAGAGGCTGGACAGAGCTCCAGAATAAAGCAGGGATTTATTCAAAGGATTTCCTCCATGGATCCACCTTGGGCAGCACCAGAGCCCAGCCAGGGCTGCACCCAAGATGAACCAAAATGGGCACAAAATGCACCAAAATGGGCACGGGCTCTGTCACTGGGATCAGTTCTGCTCCATTTGCAGATTGCAGTTCACTGTTCATTCCAGCTTTAGCTCATGCACTCCCATCCTGCTTGTTTTTCTCTCCTCAGCCCACGGTGTTTGTGCTCCTGGGCTGAGATTTGGATCATTTGTCCTTGGTCCCCAGCTGGAGAAGGAATTGTTTTGTCTCCCTGCTCTGTGCAGAGAGCTCACCATCCCATAATACGGAGCTCAGACCCACACACTAAAGCAGCACAGAATGTGAAAAATAGAAAAACTCAAACCTTGAGGCATCAGATGCAACAGTGAAATCCAGGATGGTCTAACAGGGAACATCACACCCTGGAAAACTGTTGAGATGTTGCCTGTCCCAATCTCAGGTAATTTTTCCATGTTTCATGTTAGTGGCCACATCTTCCTCATCCTCCTTCTCCTGCTGGGACATGGAGAAACTTCCCAGAGATTCTTTGCTTGGTCACAGTTTCCCTTTTTGTGCCAAATTCGTTCATTAACACAATTTTTTTTTTCCTGAATTATATCTCAAATCTTCCCTTGTTCCCAAGCTTTTAGTCCCTGATCATGTTGGCAATGTTTCTTTGGATAAATCCCAGCCCAAGCTCATCTTTCCCCCTTACTCCTCTCAGGCTCCTTCAGACATTCCAGCTTTTCCATGGCAGCCACAAGATGGGACAATGTTTCTGCTCCTCCTCCTGTCCCACATTGTCAATTTTTTCTTCAGAAATAATGGCAGAATTAAAAGAATTACAGCAAACACAACTTTTAGCACCTCCTCAAGCTTTTATTTCTTTGTTTTTGAAAAAATTAAAAACCCTTGGACTGTGCAATAATTCTTTCTTCTTGGCCCACAGACACATCCCAAAGGTTTGCTGAGCTGATAAGTATTAGAATGACTTAGATGAACATTAAATTAATCAGACAACACTCTGGGGGGAAATTGCCACTAATTTCAGATTTTTCATCTCCCAGAAATCAATTATTATTATGTTTATTGATATGGGACTTGTCACTACTCTCAGTACTTTTGCTGTGGTGACAGAGCCTAAGAGGAGAGAGAGGAGGGGAAAAATAGAGTAAATAATTTAGAACTTCTTCCCAAAGCATCAGAACTTCGAAACCATTTCTGTGTGAGTGAGAAGATAAAAGGAGTGGGAAATTTGGAAGATTTTATACATGGTCACATCTTTTTGATGGAAAAACTTTGCCCAGCTCTACTCACAAGTTGTGTGGGCTAGAGAAAGGTGTTTGTGACATGGTCTGTGATTTATAATCACAGAATTCCTGAATTATTGAGGTTGGAAAAGATTCCCAAGGTCATGGAATAAAAGCTGTGCCCCATGCCCACCTTGTCCCCAGCCCAGAGCACTCAGTGCCACCTCCAGGTGACACCTGCAGGGCTGGGCACTGCAAAGCTCCCTGGGCAGCCCCTGCCAAGGCCTGAGCTCCCTTTCCATGGGGAAATTCCTGCTGCTGTCCCAGCTGAGCCTGCCCTGGCCCAGCCTGAGGCCGTTCCCTCTCCTCCTGTCCCTGTCCCCTGGGAGCAGAGCCCGACCCCCCCGGCTGTCCCCTCCTGGCAGGAGCTGTGCAGAGCCACAAGGTCCCCCCTGAGCCTCCTGTGCTCCAGGCTCAGCCCCTTCCCAGCTCCCTCAGGGATGCTCCAGCCCCTTCCCAGCCCCCTCAGCCCCTCCTCACATGGAGGATCTCTCCCATGGGAGACCCCTCCCCATGAACACCCCACTGGCAGATTTCAGGGGGTTCCATGGATTGTGGGATGTGTTGCATGCAAGGAGCCACACAAACCTCTCTGAGTGTCCCTCTTCTGGACCCAACAACATTTTCCCCTCTCTAAATTACCGAGGACTTTTTAAAACCATCCGAATTTGGCCTTTTGAAATCAGGATTAATGACGTTTGTGTCAGTAGGGTTCAGGACAAACAAAGAGGAGCTGGTGTTACAATATTGCAGTCACGACTCGTCATTAAATCAGGCTTCCTGCTTCACAAGCATTTGAATTTCAGAAGAAATTGGACTTTAAGCAGAAAATATAGAAAATATTTCTCTGATTATGGAATGATAACAGCGGTCACCGGATGCTCCTATAAATCTTGTTAATGAAATCCCAATATTGGAATCCTCCAATCAGAACTCAGGAGTTAATGGGTAACCTTTCCCTAGGACTCAAGGTAATTCCAGCCTGCTCCAAGTGAAGATCCACATCTATTAAATTTAGAAATTGTCATTCAATTAACGTTTTTTTTATTTGGTTTGGTTTAACAACATTAAGTAGCTGCCCCAGTGGCACTGGAGGCAGAAGTCCAAGTCCTTGTTTTCTGTAAAATGTTTAATTTAGAGCATTCCCTGGCTGTGGGACTGAGGTGGAAGAATGGAGAAGGGATTTTGAGCTCATTAATTACAAATTCCTTGTGAGCTGAGCAGATTAAAGAAAGCAGAGAATCCTAGAATTATGGAATATCCTGAGTTGGAAGGGACCCACAAGGATCATCCAAATCCAACAGCCCAGACCAACAATCCCATCCTGGGAATTCCTGGAAGCGATGTCCAAAAATCTCCTTGGGGCCGTGCCCATTCCCTGAGAAGCTCCTTCCTGAAATGGCTGAGCCTAAAAACCAGGAGTGGAAATATTTATGGGAACTTCCGTCCTGTGCAGTTCAAAATTCAGGAGGATTGAGCAAGGAGGAATCACATTTCCTTCCCCTCCAGGTTTCTCTTGAAGCCTTCTCTTCTCTCAGGAATGATGCCCATCCTGACTGAAAATCTTTCCAGCTCTCCAGTCAGAACCTCAGAGTTTTGTCTTGTAAAACGGGGGTAAAGTAAAACACCCATTTTAGAGAAATTTTTACTCAAGAAATTGTCTTTGCCTTCGTTGAAAGGATCCATGGAAAAACTGTGTTATAAATTTTAAACAATAAAATTTCGGTGATTTATAGATGGGATAAATTACCAAGAGACACCTCCCCTCATACAAATATAAAACAACTTCCAAACTTCCTCATTAAGTGCCTACACTCAACTCTTTATCTCGGCCCTGGCCCCAAAGCATTCAATAGAATATCCCCAGCTGAAATGAGAGTCCTGAAAAATTCAGTAGGAAAAACAAATGCACTGGAAAGCAAAAGTATTGGAAGCTGATGTAGCTGAACGTGGATCAATGACTGAAAAATCCTGGGGAGAACAGGATTTCTGTCCACCCTTTCCATTGGGGAGAGTCCTGTGGCAGGAATGCACATTAATAATAAAAAATAAATGAAATGGTTTTTCCTTGATGCTGGCAAGACAGAACTTTTAAAAAGAAATAATGGACTGGACAGAAAATGTGTCTTTTCATCTTTGTGCAGGCCATGACAGGGAAAGGGAGACATTTGATCCCATATTGTAACAACAAAATGGAATAGAAATCCCAGAGATGAAAATATTAAAATCCCAGAGATGAAAAATGTTTTTTTCAGTCATCAGAATGTTCCAGTTGGGTGGCATGGATGCCTCAAAGATCAGGAAGAGATGCTGGCAGAAAAATCCAATTTATTTTTATTTTTTCCCCAGAATTAAGAACTCAGCAGAGAAGAAGCCTTTTGGAGGAACAGGGAAAGGAAGAATGTTTGGGCACACACGATGCTGTGCCAGTCACACACAAGAAGAATCAACCTTTTAATTTCCATTTTCTCAGCACAAACTCCATGTAGAGAGCTGTCATGCCATCACCACCTGATGACAAGGTCCGAGCTCCTAAAAAATCCCCAAGAAATAATAAATTAAGGATTTGTAAAAGGATAATGAGAGGCTGGAGAAGATGTTTTAATTAAGAAAGCCCTTAAGAGCATATGGAATAATTCCAGGGGTAAATTTTTCCTCCATTTTTGGTGCGAAGACAAACTTCTGAACGTTTGGGGGAACACTGAAGTGAAGGATCTTTTCCTGACATTTTCCTTCTCCTGGAAGAGGCTGCATGTACTTTACAGGCACCATTTTTGGGGAGAGTTCTCCCAGGACTTTGAAAACTGAAAGGAAAAAATTCAAATGGAAACTGAAGGGAATTCTTCCCTCTGTCCCTGTTGGAACCCTGGTTCCTGAGAATTTCAGACTTTCTGTGCTGCCAGGCACTGACCCCCAAGAGAACACTGCATGTGGCCTGAAATCATAAAGAAAACTTCCAAAATTCAATGACAGAGCTGGGATTGTGGGTGTGGAGTTTGAACAGAAGTGTGTGATATCACAGGTGGAAACTCAGAGTTTCAGGTTTAGAATCCAGTGATATCTATAAAGCAAGGTGGAGGTTTTAGGGGAGGCTGCTCCTTCTTCTTCACCTTCTTCTCCATGGCTTTGGGTGGGATTGTGGAATTGGATAAAAAAGTCCCATTGCAGCACGGGGGGT
>WEZZ01025157.1:4625-22468 GCA_013400585.1 Chloropsis cyanopogon | reverse complement strand
TTTTTCACTCTGTGACAAATTAACTATCACTCTACTCAAACTCTTGTGGCTTGTACATCTTCACACAAAGTTGGGAGTTTTTTCCACGGGCTAAAATCAAAGGCACAGGTGCTTTTGACTTTGTGCCAAGGTCTCCGAGCCCCTTGCCAGGGTCTCAAATCATCCAGGGCAGCCAAAGGAATGTCCTGGGTTCCGACAAGCTCAGGGTCAGGATGGGAAGGGGGATCCTTCTGCCTCCCAGGAAAGCTGAAGATGGGCCTCTTCTCCGTTGCCTTTTGTGACCCCAAACATCCCTCCCACCACTGCCCTCACCCAACGGCCAGAAGTGTCTTTAGAAGGAGCACTGGGACTATTTTTTGGGACTCAGAGCAACAAAAAGTTGTGGGAAATGGATTTGTAGAGAATTTTTAAAGCTTGGTAGGTTTACATAGTATGTATTTGTATGCAAACTTTGAGATGGGAAATGTTGATTTAGAAATGTTATGGAATAGGATAGATATTGTTGAGAGAGAGATGGAATTAGAAGCGAGTTTTAAAGGATGGTTTTGCAAATAAGATTAGGTATTTTGGAGAAATAGAATTATGAAAGATGTAGTAGGATTTATGAGGGGTAATTATAGATGATTGGTTTTAAGGTATTTATAGTATGGTGTGATAAAAGTTGATAGGTTAAGAAATGTTTATAATGTATTTTAATTAGGAAATAATTGGCTTCTGATTGTGATGGTGTGAATTATCACATCTGTATTGTCTCACCCTTCACAAGAGACTGAAAATGGAATAAAAGCCTTTAAAACACCTCTCAGCTGCCCCATCTCTGGGTCAGAAAAGGGTAAAATCTGACAAAAAGTAACAAAAAAAAGCACAAAAATTATGATGTCATGGCATTTTAGTGGGTTCAGAGTCCTGGTGATGGCTTTGCCTGATGAGGGACAGGGAAGGGTCCCAAGGAATGAATCCTGCTTGGAATTGCTTTGGAACAACGAGAGTGTTCCACACAAACACACTCAGACCAGAGCGTGGCTGTTAAAGCATCCCCTGGTGTGGGTGTGCCATAAAGAAAACACCAACAATCAGCATTTCCAGGGCAAAATTCCTTCAAACTCTTCCCTCAATCCCCTTGGATCAGCCAGATGAGGAATCTGCCTGGAGGAGCAGAGCCAGAACAGGAAGGACATTGGAGATCAGAACTCAGGGAAAATCCAAGATTTTGCCATTGATATTTCAGCTCTCTCCTGGTGGTGTTTTCCCTCCCACACCCCTGGATCACAACTGCCTTTCCACAGGGATTTGCTGATAAATCAAGACATATCAAGATCTCTTTCCTTGTGTCTTTTCTAATTGATAAATTCCCAATTATTTCCAGAATTTTTTGCTGTTTGTCCTTACTAATTTCTATCAGTTTCATTAAATTCATCTTAGCAATGTCCTTGTAACCTCTCAGCAACCCAAACATTCTTCTTCCATCCAAGTTCATTATCACCACTCTTTAATGAAATTCTTATGGCTCTTTTATAATCTTTATCTGCTTTTGTTACCTAATAACTTCTCCTACAGCACCTAAAGCAAATGTTTTACTGAAACATGAATAGATCCAGGGACTTAAAATGGAATAAATCAGTCAGCACATCATGGCAGAGGAACTGGATCAGCCTGGAATGATTCCCTTTTCCAATTCCATGTTGATGTAATAACATTTACAATTTTCTTTCAAGACTTTCATTATTCTTTCTCTCAAAATTTGTCTAAAAGCTTTGCATATGATTAAGTCAGGCTAATGAGCACAGAGATACCTGAGTCAGAAGGGGAGGAATTCCTTAAGTGATGCATTTGTTATTCTCTGAGGATTTGCTCTAATCCCTGATTTGACAAATTTATTAAAAATCCTTCCTAACCACGTCCAGCTGTCTGCAATTCCCTCTTCTCTTCCTTTGGAATTCTGGGCTGGACTTTGCAGAGTCTCCTGCTGGAGGATCTGAAGATTTTGTGTCTTGTTTTCACCTCAAGCACTGACCATTTATTTTCATTTTCACTGGCTAGCCTTCATTTCTGTATTAAATGACCCTTACTGAACGTGGGACAAATTATTATTTTTAATATTTTGATATTTTTGATATTTTTGATATTTTTGATTTTTTGATTTTTATTTTTTTATTTTTGATATTTTTGATTTTTTATATTTTTGATATTTTGATATTTTTTATTTTTTTATATTTTTGATATTTTGGATATTTTTGATTTTTTAATTTTTTTAGCTAATCTGCATGACATGAAATCCTTAATCCCTCCTAAACTTTTGACTTGGTCCTGCTTTTCTCCTTACCACCCTGAACTCTTTTATTTAGATAACTGAAGAAAGTTTTGTGGTTCTCCTTTCCTTCACAAAATTTAGCTAAATGTGGATTTTTAGCAACTCTGTCTTCATTCCTCTGCTTCCTGAATTTTGGGATGGAGCTCTCTGGGCTTCTGCCTGTTTTTTCCTTCCTTTCCTGCCTGTGTCAGGCTCTTTATTCACAATTATTTTGTGCAATCCCAGTGCTCCCAGAGAGGAGGGTGGTTGGATTCCTCTTTTTTCTCATCCCATTTCCATGATGTTAATTCATGTCGCAGAATCATGGAATGGCTCAAGTTGGAAATTGATAGGAATTAATGGGTAATTAAGTCATCTCTTCATTAAGATCCTCTGATCTTCTGTGATTCTATGAAGAGCCAAAAGTTCTCATTTTTTTGTTTTGAGAAAAAAAGAAAAAATGGTCTCTGAATGCAAATCACCTCCAGCAGCTCCAGATCCAAAGGTTGCTGTTACCAGTCAAGGAAGTCAAGGAAATCAAGGAAGTCAAGGAAATCAAGAAAGTCAAGGAAGAGCTTGGTGGGTGCAGAAAAGCTGGGACTGAGGAAGGGAGGAATCATTTACTACAACTATGCTGAATCTGAAAAAAAAAAACTTTCCTCAAAAAGAACTCCCAGTAGGAGCTCTATGGTCAAAAACCTGCTCAGGACATTTCATCCACAGGCCTCAAAACACCACAAATCCCTTAATTTTTCTAATTAAAAATGAAGAATAAATCAGTGTTTTTTGCAGTGATACTGCAGCAAAGGCAGCAAGAGCCCCACACCCACCTCACACGAGCTGAATGAGCCAAGAGAGGGTGGATTCTCCTCATGGGATTTCCTTTGAGGACAGAACCCCAGGAGAACAATCCTACAACAGGGCATGGCACTGAGGGGAAGAGATTTTGTCCAACTCATCCTTTCCCCTGACTTGAAAAAGCCTGACATGGTTAGACCCAGCTTGGGTGGTTCTACAACCAGGCGAGGCCTGGGGGTAAAATATTTTGAATTTTATTTGCCTGCTGTGCTGTCCAAACTCTCCAGGCCTCACATCCATGGGCTTCTACAACCAGATGAGGCCTGGGGTTAAAATATTTTGAAGTTTTTTTGTTTGCTGAGTTGTCCAAACTCTCCAGGCCTCACATCCATGGGCTTCTACAACCAGATGAGGCCTGGGGTTAAAATATTTTGAAGTTTTTTTGTTTGCTGAGTTGTCCAAACTCTCCAGGCCTCACGTCCATGGGATTATGATCCATACAAAGCCCATGGATCTCGTCTTTATTAGCCCAGCTTTAGTGGTGAGCTGGCTTTGCTTTTTACTCTCTGGAGACCAGACAGTTGGGAACAAATCCTTTAAAGCTTTATTGCTTTTGTGTTCCCTTTGTTCCCTTGTCACGGCTCTGCTGAGCAGAACTTCCCTTTGACAGTGGCTGCTTCTCCCTAAAAGCTTCTGACTCTCCGAGGCTGGACCAGCAGGCTCCATCCCAGCATCTCCCTCTTGTAATTGCCTCGGGGCCAATTCCTCCTAAAAGAATTAAAAATGCAAATCCAATCTCATAATTGTGTAATATGATCAAGCTGGCAGCTGGATCAATACGGGTCCTCGCAGGCCCGTTTGTCAGAGCTGGCCAACGTCACTTTATCACTGCTGCTGGGCTCCTTCCCCCTCCATGAGAGATGACATTTTATGAGTGGCTTCCTATCAATCAGCTCTAATTTCTGCATCATGGAAATTCCTCCTGTCGTCCTGCTGCTGCCTGGGTTTTCTTTGGGAGTCTGGAGAAGGAGTCTGGCAGGGTTTGGCTTCTCCAGGCTGTCACAGCCTGGCCAGGGAGTGGGACTGACAATAACACACTGGGGTATCTTCATTTTCTAGCCACAAATGACACGGGGTTACCAGCACAGGGAAGTGCTGTGGAGAAGGAAACCTGGGAATCGATGAGTGAATTCCCGCTGGTGCTGGAGCTGTTGGGTTCTCTGTAAATGAAAGGTTTCATATGAGATAAATTTCCCACCCCTGAGTCTCAAAACCCCTCCAGACACTTCTTTCTTACTCAATAATTCCTCTAAACTAGAGTGGTTTGGAATAAAGTCTCCTGGTCCAAAATGTGGACAGAACAGAAGGCACAAAAATAGAATTAGCATGGACGTTGCTTGTCCCTGCCCAGCCACAACCACAAAAACTGAAATAACTCAAATCATCTCCTGATAAAATAGATGAAGATAATGGCCCAGTCTGCCCAGCTTCTTCAGTATCATTTCAGCCCCCACAGTGTTTTGGGAAAAGCAATAAAAAAATCCCTAACTCACACAGGGATCGTTCCATAGGTAGCAGAACATTCAGGTGGCCTTTTGGGAGAGCCAAGCATTAATCAGATGTACAGAAATAGGGAACAGAAAGGAGGGGAGAAGCTTTCAATGTCCCTGGATCCTTGGCAGTGCCCAAGGCCAGGTTGGACATTGGGCTTGGAGCAGCCTGGGACAGTGGGAGGTGTCCCTGCCACAGCAGGGGTGGGATGGGATGATCTTTAAGTTCCTTTCCAACCCAAACCATTCCATAATTCCAGGCTTCTGCGATTCTAGATAAAAAACTTAATATATTTATGGGTACATCACCCAGTTTATTTACTGGACATGAAGGAAGTGTATCCAGAGAAGGGAATGGAGCTGGGAAGGGGCTGGAAAACAAATCCTGGGAGGAGCAGCTGAGGGAGCTGGGAAGGGGCTGAGCCTGGAGCAAAGGAGGCTCAGGGGGGACCTTGTGGCTCTGCACAGCTCCTGCCAGGAGGGGCAGGGACAGGAGGAGAGGAAATGGCCTCAAATGGCACCAGGGCAGGCTCAGCTTGGAGACTGGGACAGAAAATTTCCCTGGCAGAGTGGTCAGGCCTTGGGATGAGCTGCCCAGGGAGGTTTGGAGTCACTGGAATTGTCCCAGAGCAGTCTGGATGTGGCTTTAGGGACAGGGTTTGGGTGATGGCACTGGATGATTCCAAAGGTCTCATCCCACCTCGATGATTTCATGATTTCTGGGAATGCTCTTCTGTCCTGTCTTTCACAGCTGATCCACAGCAAGAAATCAGCAGCCCAAAAAATCAAAAGGATAAACAGGATAAATGGAATTCATACACAAATCCACTGAGGCAGAAGAGCATCAACACCCACAAAATAAAGACATGTCATTCACAATCAACTCACACCAAGAGAATTTTCGCTGGTGCTAGCCAGAGAATAAAAATTCAGTGTCATGAAAATATCAAGGTTCCAGCAATGCTTTTGTTCCCTGCTGGAATGAAAACAAAACTTTAGGAACATTTTTCTGACTTGGAAGTGGCTTAAAAATTACTATTTTCATATTGAAAAGCTCCAGGTTTTAGTGCAGGCCTCAAGACAGAAACCCTGGTCTTCAGAAAACTTGGTCAAACCCAATAAATCTCCACAGAATAACCCAGCCTTGATAAACACCATATTTTAATGCAATGACATTTTGTTGAGAATATTCCAGGTGCCCTGAGCTGTGTCCTGGGTGAGATTGGGCAATTTGGAGTTATTAATATTGCTAAATCTTCCTTTTCAAAGGCCACCACGTCTCTTGATGATCACTGGACATAAGGAATTAATAATTTAGGACTGGGGAGAGGGTAGAGGGAGGGTTGTGGTGTGGTTTATTAGACCCAGGCATAGGGTTGTAATAAAGCTGCCCACAGGCAGGTCACAAATCTTTTTATTTTTGGTTTTTAATGTATTATTATAAAAAGAAAAGCACTCCATCTCAGCTGGCTGCAAGTTCCCATCCCAGATGGCAACTGGAGCTCCCTGGATGAACCCCTGGGCAGCAGGGCTGGACAGCCTGAGCCTGATCTTCCTTTGTGGAGCTCCTTGGGATGGGACAGGGTGGTGGCAGAAGGTGTCACCTCACCTCTGAGCTGGTGGATGTGTCCCTAATTGTCCTTTTCCTTGGCTCAGGGTCCCAGCAGGCTTCCAAAAGTATCATCCCAACATGAAAATTGTTCCCTGCTCGTGGAATTCCAGAATGGTTTGGGTTGGAAAAGACCTTAAAGCCCAGTGCCACCCCTGGGGACACCTCCCACTGTCCCAGGCTGCTCCCAGCCCCAATGTCCAACCTGGCCTTAGGCACTGCCAGGGATCCAGGGGCAGCCCCAGCTGCTCTGGGGCCTCACCATCCACACAGCCAGGAATTCCTAATTCCCAAAATCCCATCCAGCCCTGCCCTCTGGCACTGGGAGCCATTCCCTGTGTCCTGTCCCTCTCCAGCTCTCCTGGAGCCCCTTCAGGCCCTGGAAGGAGCTCTGAGCTCTCCCTGGAGCTTCTCCTCTCCAGGCTGGACAGCTCCATCTCTCCCAGCCTGGCTCCAGAGCAGAAAATTCCTTGATCCTGTGAAATAAGAGATTAAACAAGAGTTTAATGGCATTCCTTTCCTCTCTGGCATCACCCTGTCAGCTTCCCTGGCCCTGCAGATCGATCCATGCAGGAAAGGCCACACACTTCACTCCTGTCCCAGTTTCCCACTCACTGGCCCTGGTTACAACAACTCCCGTGCCCAGATTTGCTCAGGAGAAGCAGCCTGGGTGTAGGATGTGATCGGTGAGCCCAGCTTCGATCACCAGGAGCTCACACACTGAGCTCACTGCCAGCTCCTCTCGTTAAGTGGCTGTAAAACACCAGCGTGACACAGGAACAGCAGAATATTTCCCTCTTCATTTTGGCTACAAGTTAATTTGTAGGCAATTACTGCAGCTTGAAACGCTTGCATTTGCTCTGCAGGAAGAAGAAGGTTATTTAAGATTTTTTTTTTTGGTCATTAATTATTGATGATTCAGATCAGGAGCCATTTATTACCTCCTTATTTTACAAACAGTTTTCAGTGTAAGGGGCTGTGTGGTGCACATAGATGTGGATAAATCATTTTTTTGGCTAAGAAATCGTTGTGAGGGAAGGGATTTTGCCTTTTACACCTTGGATTTTCAAAAGCAGGGAAGCTGAGCTGTTGTCAAATTTAAGATGGCTCCAAATTGTGTTGTTGTAGTGCTCCTCTTGTCACACGGAGCGCTTGTTTCCTGTTGATAGCACGGAGCTGATGGCAGATAATTGCCCTGACAGATTTAGAGGGATCAGAGTTGAGAGCCAGAGGGTTAAGGAGGAGGCTGTGGTTTCCCTGACCAGGAGAAACCACAGGGAGACAGCCTTTCCTTGGATTCAGGAGCCAACAGCCCTTGGGAATGCTCCTCCAGGCTCTGTGTGAGCCCCACCTTCCACCACAGAGGACCCAAACCAAGAGGTTTTAGCAATCCAACAGCTTTGGAATTCTGGCTGCACATCCTGGGATCAAAAGATGGACAAAGAGAAAAAAATCCAAGCTCTCTTTGCTGGTGGTTTCCACATCTGAGTGAGCAGGAGCTCTGGGGAAAGGGTGACATCAAATCATGGAGCGGTTTGGGATGGAAGAGACCCTAAAAATCATCCAACCCTGGCACCTCCCACTGCCCCAGGCTGCTCCAAGCCCCAGTGTCCAACCTGGGCACTGCCAGGGATCCAGGGGCAGCCCCAGCTGCTCTGGGAATTCCATCCCAGCCCCTCCCCTCCCTCCCAGCCAAGAATTCCTTCCCAAAATCCCATCCGACCCTGCCCTCCTTCAGTCTGAACCCACTGCCCCAAATGGTTCCTTGGCTCATGAGTTGAGGCTGGCAGCACCCTCAGTTTCCTCTCTTTGTACAAAGTTTCAGGTGAAATTTCAGGTGATTTATAAGCCAATTTTGCCCTATTTTCTGTTTAAACATTTTGGTTGAAAGATAGGAATGGGAAAACCAGGATGCAAACACGAGGTGAAGGTGGGTTTGGCTAAAAAGGCAAGTTCTGTGTTGGAGTCAAGGAATTGGGCATTATGAGCTTCTCCTGAGAAAACTGTGGGATTTTATGGATTTTTGCTGAACTTTGAGATTTGATTTCCAGCTGAAACTGGAGCTGGCTTTGGCCTTGTCAGGTCTGCCTTGGTGAGAAGGGGAAATGAGCTGCTCCCAAGAAGGATGGGAGAAAATCTGAGCAATTGTTCAGAGATAAAACTGAATTTTTAAGGGGAAATATTAAACACCTGCTTGTCAGTTATTCATGTGTTCCAGGAATTTGCAGAAATTATTTTGTGCGAGTTTGAGGTATTTTGGAGTCCTTTCACAAATCTGATCATTGAAGCAAATTGGGATGAGGAGATTTTGCCTCAAATACTTTGGGATTTTTCTGGTGGCACAAACAGAACACAGACACATTAAAAATCCTGTTTAATTAAAATATTCCTCTGCTGGATAAAGTGACGAAAAATGACGAATATAAAACCTTCAGTCATTCAAGTCCTGTAAATCCCAGTCAATAATTTTATAGCCTTTCAACTCTTCTGCTCTTAGCACAACTTAAAAGCGTCGGAGTGAAAAAATGGTCTAACAAGTGCTCCTGCTATAACAAGACTATTACTTCCATTGATTTTTCCAAGAGGAAAACCCCCAGCTAAAATTCCAGAAGGAGATGAACACAACTGCCTTTTAATAATATTAACTTTCTGGAAATCAATATTTTCTCTCATTTTACACCATACTTTGCTACACCCCAGCCACTGTACAAGCCATGAGAATCGATGTGGATCTGCAAGGACCTTCCCAAAGGCTGGTGTAAGGGACAAGGATTAGTTAAGTCTGGCCTGGAAAGTCAGAGTTCAAGTTTAAGCTCAAACAATGGCAGAGTGATGGTGGTGGCTCCAGATCCAGAGGGATTTTGGGACAAAAAATGTTTGGGTTTGGTCCTGATGATGACAGATGTGTGAGGAGGGAAAGGTCCAAATCTTCAAGCAGGGCCACCCACAGCCAGTGCCAGGTCCAGATTTGAGCATCCCCAAGGATGGACACTCCACAATTTCCATCTGCATCCCGTGCCAGTCCTCAGTCCATTACAGAAAATCTGTTCCCTGATGTTCCTGCATCTCCCTTTGGAATATTTTCACACCCTGCTTACTTAAACCTGTCAATATTTCATTTATTTCATTTATTATTTTATTAATTTAATTTACGAGAACGTGTAGGCAGCTCAGGGACATTAACTACCAACACAGGCTGATGGGAAAATTGGGATAAGGATATTCCAACATCCCATGGATGCCAGGGAATCAGGACATGTTATGGCTTTTCCAGTTGTCCTGAAGAAACTCCAGGGCCTGGGATCCTGCAGTCACTATCCCAGGTTGATCCAAGCCCTGTCCAACCTGGCTTTGGACACTTCCAGGGATGGGGTTTTCACAACCTCTCTGGGCAACCAAACTAATCACCCAAAATTTGGTGTCCATCTCCAATTCCACCTCCAGGGTCCATCTGGAAACCGAGATTTGGAAAAACAGCTGGAAAAGTTCAGCTCCAGTGGGTTGTGTCACCTTCTTCTTCTCCTTGATGGAAAAAACCACTTTGTGATGTGGGTTACAAGGAGGGCAGAACCTACACCTGATTGTAAATATAGGTATTTATTGATGGGGCTGGGTCTAAATTATCTTTGTTCCAACCCAAGCCTTTCCATGACTCCAAACCCATGATTAAATGAAATCATATTTTATCACCAAACCTCTTTTAAAGTATTTTTGTCTCCTTTCCCTTCTAGTCTGAGCTAAATCCAGCAAAGGTTTGGGCATGATAAAATATTCCTGTGCTGAAACTTCAAGAAATCCCAGGAATGTTGTGAGATTTCACTGTAGGAGCAATAAGGAGGAAACTTTTTATTCTCCATGCTTTCCTTTCAATTAGTTCTGTCAATAGAAAAATTTGTGTAAAATAGGTTTCCTTCACTTTAAAGCAGGTGAGATTGTCATGATTAGCAGACTGGGAGAACTTTAAAAACAGTTTTAAATTTTTAAAGCTTAAAAACTTTAAAAAATTTAAACTTTAAAGTTTAAAAACTTTAAAAAAACTTTAAAAATTTTAAATTTTCCTGAGGAAAGAATATTCCTGTCTTGGATATTTCTGTTTTGGAAGGAACCCTTCTTGTCAAACAAAATTCCTGGCTTTTGATCAATTCTACAACGAAGCTTTGTCAGCAGTGAGGACAGAGACCTAAAAGTCAAGGCCTGGAGAACATAAAATGAAAAAAATATTCCTCATTTCCAGGAATAAATTATCTGCCTGGGCATAAACAGTTAATTTGGATATTTGTAGGATATTCCAAGTATTCCTTTGCTTTTTCTACACAGCAGCAGAAGCTGCTTCCTTTTTCCAATTCCAGTCTTCCTTCCTTAACATGGCCTTGCTGTTCAAATGTTTTTTTGGGGACAGGGGGTGGGTGTGAAGAAATTAATTAATAATCACAGGAAATTCTTTGTTTCTCAAGTGATTTTGATGCACACACCATGAAAAAGACCCTGCTGGTGTTTTCTACAAGAATATCTCATGCTGCTTTCAACTTTGTCAGGGAAATAATCTAGGAAAAAGCTGTTTAAACAGCAGTGCAAGAGCCAGAGCCAGTCATTGTCAACTCAAAAGCTTTTTTGTTGTTTGTGTTATCATTTTTTGTTCATTTTCCTTAATTTTTCACCAGCATTCCTGGGGTTTTCCCTGCGTTGTACCTACTGCCTTTTGTGTAATCACAAGGATATTCCATTCCCTTTGGGATTTCTTATTTATTCACCTCTCCAAAACATATCCAAACATTTTTCCTTTGCCTTCCTCTCTGTATGGATGTGCTGCAGGAGCCTCTCGGCCTGGAGGATGTGGCACAACAAGTGAGGGAAAAAAACCCATTTATGGCCTTAAATTGTACCAGGGGAGGTTCAAGTTTATGAGGAAAGAGATTTCATCCCTCAGGAGTGGTCAGGAATTGGGATGAGCTGCCCAGGGAGGTGGGGGGAGTCACTGGAAAGGTTTAGGAGGAGTCTGGATGTGGCACTTGGGGTGATGATGATGGTGGGACTGGATGATCCCGGAGGGCTCTTCCTACCTTGATTCCACAGCTCTGGGATTTTGGGATGACTGGTGCCAGGCCATGATGAGCCACAGGCATCTCCCAGAGCTGGTGGAGAAGTTGATTTCATCCAGCTGCTCAGAGCCTTTCCCCACATCTCCTCCAGGGAGCTGTGGTGGGGTTAAACTCTGCTGAAATTCCTCCAGAGCTCCAAATCCCAACTCCACTGCTTTTAGGATGGTCCTACAGGCAGCTGGGAGTGGCAGGGGTTAGGGACAGCCTGGCTT
Source organism: Chloropsis cyanopogon (assembly GCA_013400585.1). Classification (NCBI taxonomy): domain Eukaryota; kingdom Metazoa; phylum Chordata; class Aves; order Passeriformes; family Irenidae; genus Chloropsis; species Chloropsis cyanopogon. The sequence continues at coordinate 10,910 of WEZZ01025157.1, read as the reverse complement.
TGATGGGAATGCTCTCTCTGGCTGAATTTTTGGTGCCTGTGAAGACACAAAAACACGCACAAAGTGAACTTCTCCCTCTGTCCGGCTCCAAAAGACACCGCTCCCCAAACGAACGATTAATGCCTGAAAAAAGCCTGAAAAATGGCTCTCCCTTTGACCTTTCTAAGGTTTGTCATTTAGTTGACATACCCATTACCTCCAAAATCAAATGTGTTTGTCTAAACATTATTCTGATGTTTGCTTTGGGCCCCAAAGGTCAGACAGCTGACCACTAACTCGCTGACAGTGATCAATTCTGGCTGCAATGCTGTCACTGGGGCTGTTTATTCCACGATCCATCTCTGCTTTGCCAGCCTCCCCCGCCACTTTCTGCTGTTGAGGCGCTTTTAAAGCTAACAATAATCCAATTTGGGATTGATCAATGGCAGCGTGTGGTCAGTAAGCAAAATGACAAAGTCTGCGTGCGGCCGCTGACCACGGGCTGGGGGTGTCGTGCACGGGGCTGATTGCAAGTGGAATGTATGGAAATGGAACGTATGGAAATGTATGGTTCCCAATCCAGCTCTTCCAGCCAGGAGGAGGTGGTGGGAGCCAGGGTTTGTGTGCTCAGGACTGACATTTCTACTGTGAGGCAAATCAGGTTCCTCAGGTGCTTGGTGTGAGGTAAAAACTTTTCACCAAGTTTTGCTGGAGTGCTTTTCCGAGCAAATTCTGCTGGGAATTCAGGCTTGGGGCTTGGAAAAGTTTGTGGTAATTACTGGGAGTAACTCAGAAGGAAAAACACCACTCAACTACACTGAGCTCTGAGCACAAAGTAACAAGAGGAGAAAGTTTCTGATTCTCAGGGTTTACAGGGGTTGTATTTAATGGTAAGGAAAATGGATATCGTGGGGTTGTTCCCTTCTTTTTAGTCAGGTAATGCAGAGTTACAGCAGAACAGGGAGAGGGAACAATTCAGGAACAACTTTCTAGGCATGCATGGAGAATATATTGTCCAAATCATTGCCAAATATCCTGGTACCATTTGGCACTGACACAGATTGCCCAGAGAGGACTTAAAGACCTTAAATAGGACGTTAAAAATCATCCAGTGCCACCCCTGCCATGGGCAGGGACACCTCCCACTGTCCCAGGCTGCTCCAGCCCCAGTGTCCAGCCTGGCCTTGGGCACTGCCAGGGATCCAGGGGCAGCCCCAGCTGCTCTGGGCACCTGTGCCAGGGCCTGCCCACCCTGCCAGGGAACAATTCCTAATTCCCAAGATCCCATCCAGCCCTGCCGGGAGCCATTCCCTGGCTCCTGTCCCTCCAGGCCTTGTCCCCAGTCCCTCTCCAGCTCTCCTGGAGACCCTTTAGGCCCTGGCAGGGGCTCTGAGCTCTCCCAGGAGCTTCTCCTCTCCAGGCTGGACAATCCCAACTCTGTCAATCTTCCTATCAAGGGTTTTTAGTAAAGCCTTTTAATCAAAGGGTGCTAGCGAGATCCTTTCAAAATATTGGAGGATGAAAAAGGGGAGTGAAATGCAGTGAAATCAAGGCTGGAGATCAGGGCAAGGTTCTTCCCCCAGAGGGGGCTGGCACTGCCCAGGCTGCCCAGGGAATGGGCACGGCCCCGAGGCTGCCAGAGCTCCAGGAGCCTTTGGGCAGCGCTGCCAGGGATGGACAGGCTGGGATTTGGGGGGGCTGGGCAGGGCAGGGGTGGGATTGATGATCCCTTCCAGCTCAGGATATTCCAGGATTCGGTGATAAGATCCTGCTCTGTGCCTTGGCTGCAGTTTCCACCCTCAGGCCCCTCAGGAGTTCTGGAGCCGGGTCCATGGAGTGTCCCGTCCTTGTAACAATAATCTAGGAGAGCTTCCCTCCCTGCAGCTCTCCAGGGATGGTGGGAAGTGACTGAACTCTTGGAATTGTCCTGGAGCCTCTGTTCCAAAGGACAGGGCACCATCAGTGGCAGGAGATGGTGCCCTTGCCATCTTTTGTCTGGATTTTGGTGAACTCCTGCTCCTCCCTCCTCATCCCTGGACCTGCAGAAGAGCCCAGCACACCTCAGTGACTCCAGACATGTGACCCAGAGCTCAGTGACACTTTCAGCAGCCTGGGGACATGATGACACCAACCTTGTGTTGTCAGACTGGCAGATTTTAGATATCTTCCATCTTACCGTGGATGATTTTGATGCCTCAGGCTTGAGTTTTTATATTTTCAGATTCTGTGCTGCTTTAGTGTGTGGGTCTGAGCTTCACATGATGGGATGCTGAGCTCTCTGCACAGAGCAGGGAGACAAAACAATTCCTTCTCCAGCTGGGGACCAAGGACAAATGATCCAAATCTCAGCCCAGGAGCACAAACACCGTGGGCTGAGGAGAGAAAAACAAGCAGGATGGGAGTGCATGAGCTAAAGCTGGAATGAACAATGAACTGCAATCTGCAAATGGAGCAGAACTGATCCCAGTGACAGAGCCCGTGCCCATTTTGGTGCATTTTGTGCCCATTTTGGTTCATCTTGGGTGCAGCCCTGGCTGGGCTCTGGTGCTGCCCAAGGTGGATCCATGGAGGAAATCCTTTGAATAAATCCCTGCTTTATTCTTTAGCTCTGTCCAGCCTCTGTTCTAGGTCAGCCTTCACAAAGCATCAATTTTGGTGGGATGTTTTCTGCAGGATGCTGGAAATTCCTCCTGCCTGAGAACGGCACCAAATTTCCCCAGGGTTTTATGGACCTTGACTCATTCCTTCCTTCTGAAACTTTTTTATTGTGCCTTTTAATCCTGTAAAATTTATGAGGCAGACTTGAGTCTCAGAGCTGCAGCCAAGCTGAGGGACAGAGTTCCAGGTCTGGAAGATTTCCTGGTTTTGCTGTTGTTTCTCCATTCTCCTTTGTCCTGGTGAGGAACAAAGGGAAACTTGCCCTTCCAAGAGGCACTTCCAGCAAATTCTTGACATCATCTTTTAAATCTCTTGTGTTCCATTCTTCTTTTTGCTTAACTTGTTCATCCTCCCTATCCTAATTCCACTTGAAGGAACATTCCATGCCATTTTGCATGACAGGAGGAGGAATTCTTTTACTTTTGATAGGATAAAATAGAATTGATTTCATTTTTGAGCTGCCTGCTAAGATTCCAACACCAGATCCTCTGAGTATGCTGGAAAACAAATCAGCTGGAGATCATTTGGATTGAGTATGGATATGTAACTTTAAAATTTAAGGATATGAGTTCTACTTCTGAATCATGGTGCTCCAAGCCTCATCCAGCCTGGCCTTGGACACTTCCAGGGATGGGGCAGCCATAGCTTCTCTGGAAAACCTGGGCCAGGACCTCCCCACCCTCACAGGGAAGAATTTCTTCCTAAATTTGAACTTAAATTTCCCCTCTTTCAGTTTGAACATAAATTTGAACCCAAAATAAAATTGAAAGTTTATGTACAAGATCTGCTGCTTGACTAAATTTCTTTTGTTCTTCATTTTTGAGCAGAGTTCTCCGATTGGCGAATGCAGACAATGCTGCAGTGGAGAAGATTTGGATTCATCTCAGCTGTGCCCAGATCATATTTCCATGCATTCCTCCAAACAGACATTGGTTTGTTGTTAAAATAATAACATCTCAGCAATATAATCTGCCTTTGATAGCTCGTTCAATAGGTTTGGAGAATGTAATTAAAGCATATCACTACAGTGACAGCAAATTGATGACCTTTTAATTATTTTAGGAGAGCTGAGTGCACAATCCTTTCTCACCTACCTGGAGAAAACTGGGAATGCTTTGTGAGGGAATTATACATTTAAATATAGAAAATTCCTTTTGTTTTTCACTTTGAGCTGGGTTATCCAGCTCTGGCTCTGCTCCAGGGGGATGTGAAGGGATGCCCACTCTGTCCCAGGATTTTTTTACAAAGTTTGTGCAGCCTCTTCCACAAAAAGCTGTGGAACCAGATTTTTGGTTCCACAAAAAGCTGTTGTTTTCCTCTTGTGGAGAAGTCTCCATCACATTAACAAAAAGACTTCTCTCCCTAAATAAACTAAAAAAAAAAAATATTTTAGAAGTAGTAAACTAACTAAAAATTTTAAGCTTTGTTTCTTTACATTGTCAATTAAAAAAATATAAAGAGAGGAAAAGTATTCTAAAAAGTTTATTTTAATTCTTACTACTTTTTTCTTTTAGCTACCATTAATAAAATTTTCTTTATGCCCTTCTAAAATTTTGAACCTGCTTTACCTTTCTCCTAATCCTATCTTCCTATCTCACAACAAAAAATAAATGCATCGGTAACTAACCAACACTAAAAACCTAACACACTCACCAACACATTAATTAAGAAATCCCAAAATTAAAGAAATCTTAAATTAACAAACCAAAACCACTACAAGCTGAATCCTTCAAATCCTGGAAAAAGTGTGAGCAGCCCATGGCAGATGATGAAAATCCCAGATAAAGTGGATGGCCATGAGGACCAGCTCCAAATTCCAAACCCAAAGCAACGACGGATTTGTTGGGCATTTGGTCTTTGTCACCCGTGTTAATAATGAGGAAAAAATTCCCATTAATTCAGATTGTTCCCATTGATGCTGCTCTGCACAGCTGATTCCCAAAACCCTCAGCAAGCCAGTGAGCTCTGTATTAATGTGGGAATTTCTGCAGAAAGAGGAACAGAATTCCAGCATTCCCTGAAACGAAACTCCTTCGGAAGGCTTTGCCTCCTCAGCCTTTGCCCCAACAACCAAGTGCAGAGTGGGGCTTGTCCAAAGCTGAAAAATGTGGGAGATGCTGGTTTTTTTTCTCCCCCTTAATGAAATTAAAGCCAGCCAGTTAATCTTTAGCAGGATTTTTAGTCATTAATCCCAGAAAGAAGCAGGGCTGCTTTATAACAAAGCACCTCAAGTAAGTGATCTTGATTTATTGTTGTGCACGGGGAACGCACACTGGGGCTCAAGTGGCTTTTTATAATTGAAACAAGCATATGATTCTCTGTCAAATAGTTCACTTTGGGCTTCTTCTTGCTGAGTTTTTCCCTTTTCCCCCCTTTCTCCTGGCCATTTCCAGCAGTTTGAGTGTTTCCACTGCTCCATCCGTGTCAAAGATTTCCATTAAGGGGGTTCCTTTATGATGAGAGAGACTTTCAGCTTTCTTTTAAGTGCTGGGAAAGGGGCAAGAGGGCTGAAATGAAGGATGATCCCCAGGCACTTTTCCACATCCAAACCCCAGGGATAGAGCAGACCCAGAGACCAAAAAATTCCAGGGCTTCCCACAGAACTGCAAAGGAAAAGGTGCGGGGTGAAAAAGCATGGATGAAACCATTCCAGATCTCCATCCCAGGCATTTTTAAGAGGAACAACCCAGTTTCAGCCCATTTCAGACCAGTTATCCAATTCCCAAACCATTTCAGAGCAGTTATCTAATTCCCAAAGTTCTGTTGTGAGTTACACCATCCTTTTGGCCAATGCAAAATGGCTCCACGAGGACAAACATTCCCTCCTTTGTTGCAGAACCTTGGCATTTCTTTTTCCACCACAGCTCCTTGCCCAAACCAGAGGGTCTCAACTTCAAACATGACCAGCTGTGCCCTCTGGAGCTGCCACAATTCCTAACAGATGCTGGAATGTCCCTGCACTGCATTGTTGGGATTAGGGCTGCGTGTGAGTAATATTCCATCAGGACTTGGGATCAGCCAAGCTGGAAAAACACAGCGACAACATCAAAATCCACAGTTCCTGCCACACTTCCAGTGTGGTGCACAATGGGATAGCCTCACCTGGGCGACCCCAAAGCACAAAAAAATGACATTTCATCATCATAATATTTTTCCCAACCTGAATTCCCTTGCTTTTATTAATGCTTTTTGACCGGAGCTTCTGTGGTTTAATTTCCTGTAGCTATCAAGTGACAGTGAATCAAGCAAAGACCTTAACCTTGGCTCCCTTTTGCATTTAGAGCTGCCTGGGTCTGACAGTTTTAAACTGGTGTTAATCCCCCTCCCTTTTTTCCCCTTCCTCACTCTGTGTTTGCTCTTTTTTGTAGAGTATCAACCTGCGCCCCCTGAGCTGTGCTGATGGACTGGGAATATTCTGAGCACCAACAGCACAACAAGGAAAACAAGATTTTAACTACAGCCAAACAGGATTTGCTTTGTCCAAGTGCTCTGGGAATGTTCTGGGCAAAAACTCTTCCCTGCCTGGAGCAGTGAGTGCCTTGTGTGAGGTGGAGGATGCACAACACTGATGAATTTTCCTTTCCTTTCCTTTCCTTTCCTTTCCTTTCCTTTCCTTTCCTTTCCTTTCCTTTCCTTTCCTTTCCTTTC
>WEZZ01025153.1:54056-75995 GCA_013400585.1 Chloropsis cyanopogon | reverse complement strand
TAGAGTGGAGGAGGTTTTAGTACTGGTCTGTTTTATTCCTTTAATTGCAAAATAAATTGTGTATGAATGCAGAAACAGCAAAGACTGACTATTTGTCAATTGTCCTGAAAGACAAATTGGTTGAACTGCTTAGTATGTCGTTCTCTAATAACTTTCCAATCTTTTCAGTCAGTCCTGCCTTTTTTTAGAGACAATTGTCATGTAAGTTCAGATAAGAGCCAAATCTGCTTGTTTAATGAGAAGCGAGAAATGACAGTGGATTCTGACAGAACATATCTAACTTATAAATTTAGTATTCTAAAACAATCAATGGTCATTTTTGTAATTTTTTACTGAAATGCTATTGTCCAAAGAGGAGACTTCTGAGATGTGTCTTAGCTGCTGCCAATGTTGCATATTTTGACCACAAGAAGCAGGCTGGTTTTCATGAATCATGCTTGTTTATTATGCTTTATTTTTCTATAATGTAATTTTAGTTGAGATAATGTTCATTCATTTTAGACAAAGCAAAGAGCAAAAAACATCATCAAAATATCTCAGCTTAATCATCATACCAATGCCATGCTGCATTACATAAAAATCTTAAATAGGATCTCAAGCAATAAAATCAAACCTAAGTAACATGAAATGCTAGAATACTTGCATTTCAATCACGGAAACGTCTAGTCCAGGCTGTGTAATGAGGACAAAATGCCTGCAAGTTGATAGAGAGGAGTTTTGCTGTCAGGATATGATGAACTGTCAAGGGAAATTAAGGGAGGCTTGCCTGGGACGGAGGCAATATGTAAGGACTCTAGGAGAAGTGTTGTGATAATCCTTTCAGGCCCTCTTCTGGGCACCAAGCAGCCCCTTCAGATATGCTGAGATGACAGAACTGAATAAAACCCACAGAAGGGTTTGCATATCTGGAGACTGTGTGTCTAGTAAAGCACAGTGACTGTACAGATGAAGAAGTATTTACAACTTTTAAAGACGTTCGTTTCTTTGGGATGTGATCCTTCTCTCCTTGGGGACGACTGGGATGGAGAGGATTCCAAAGTAAACCTGGGGACTGATTCCTCTCTGCTGTTAAATTATTTACTCATATAGGATAGAATTAGCTCCTATTTCCAGAAGGAATATTTATTTTATTGATTTAATAAAGACCATGTATATATGGCCTGTATTCCTATGACACAAGACCTGATTTCTACCTAACCAAATTAAGGTCATTTACACCCAAACTCAGTAAATGTAAAATGCTGTCTTGGCAGAATGGGAATGTGTTATGCCTATTTAAAACAGATCTACCCATGGTGCAAGGCAGGAAAGACTTTTCTACTTTGGATTATATTTTTATCTCAAATGCAGCACAGAAATACAAAACCCATAAACCCATTTTTTTTATAATGATGTATTGCTGTAAGTCACAGTTTCAGTGTACAATCTTTACTCTCAATTGACCTGTTTGGTGAGATTTTTGTAAACTAGGTAATAAACCTTTGCTCTTGCTACTGTTGAGTTTAATACAGTTCATTACATTCACTGCTGAAATAAAAACTTTGGTTTAGTAAATTAAAAATTGTTCCAAATGTCTTAATAATAAGCACATTGATATTTGTTCACAAATAGACTTTCATTTTACATGCTACTCAGCACAGAAAATTTTCTCTGATTCATCTTCCAAGTCACCTTTTAAAGACTGTATTTCTGAGTTTGGATTTAATTTATATGCTTCAAGAAGTATCAAATGCATAACTAAGAGGTAAAAAGCATATGTTGTGATAGTAGCTCTAAGAGCTGTTGTGGTAGTAGCTTGGTCTCTAGGAGTCTAGGGCAGAGGGGGCTACTTGGAGAAGTAGAGTAGTAGGCAGAAGATGCCTTTGTCCTATTTGTTTGTTGTCTCTGAAGCATAAGTAGGCAATTTAGAATGTGGATATTAGACTTGGTGAGTATTGTAAGACTCTTCGTTAGCCCAGACCATGGCATGACTCTGCTGGTGACATTCAATCCAATGCAGATCAGTGAAAGGTTCTGTCCACCATTTTGTTGGCTATCTGTTGGATGAGAAAAGACTCTACTGTAGATGAATGGTCTCATGTTTGGAGTAATGGTATATGATGTCTGTGATGGTGGAAAGGTTGGTTGGAGTACAACAGTGGGGTACAGCTGTTATTCAGTATTGAGATGAGTTTTAGGCTTCCTGCTGGAGTCTTCTGCTGCAGACAGGCTAGAAAGAAGAATTTGTGAGGACAAGAGATCTGTCTCAGGACTATTCAGTGTCTGTCTTCCTGTCAGGGAGCAGTGAGGCTTGCTGTTTCCTAAGAGGAGATGAGCCAGAAGTGGAAGATGACCCCCAGTGACGGAAAGGGGGGTACAGAGGGGTCTGAAACCAGATCCAACACCTACCCAGGGATCTCAAATGGGAATATCTGGAAATGATGCCAAAGGACTAGAGACATGCCTGCAACATACATACAAGAGTTTGGCTCAGGAGACAAGCTACAGTGTAAATCCAAGCACATCCAGGAGGCAGGGCAAGACACAAGGGATGGAGGCTGGTATGAATGAAATATAAGTTCAGTAAGGTTTGAATGCTAAGAACTCCCTGGGCTTGTAGGAAAAAGCCCCAGACCATCAGATTCAGGATACTAAGACCTGTTGGCGCTCTTACGCATACAGCACTGAATTCTCGTTGGCAGCTAGAGCTGAATTCTGAAGCACATTTGTAACCCAGCAAAAAGCAACTTAAAAGGAGCCCTATAATTAAGTGTATGTGGTAGGTGAATAAGATCTACCAGACCAGTGTGGCAGGTTCTATTGGTCTACTCAGACCAGTGATGCTCAGTAGTTAGGTATATATAAAGTTTATTCCAGCTAGGGATGATGCTATTTTCACAATATGTGTGACCAAGATTTAAGGGAAGATGCTCTGTGAACTTCTCCATACTAGTTGATTCTATGAAGTTTTATGAGTGGGAGGATTTTTTCTCCCTACAACCTTAACCAGTGGGGAAAGCCATCTTCCCAGATCCTGCTTCCTCAGCTTTACAAGCCTGTGAAGACTGATTGCATTATATGTGCTGGAACCTTTTCTGAAAAAACAGGTCTTATAGATTTAAATGAAGGCTTCCTAGCTCCTGTAATTAGCAGGGTTTTATTCTGGTAAAACTTTCTAATGTTTATTTTCAATGAAATAAGAATGAACTGTGAACAGGAAGCACACTTTCCCCCACAAAATTTAATTATGATCTTCATACTCTATGAGTTCTCTGTGGAGTTTTTTTTGGGAGGCCATTCAAGCTTATCTTAGAAGAAAATTTTCAATATACAGCTTTCAAATACAGGTCCAACTCTTCAAGAACCTCTGCTGATGGTGGCTGTGGAACACCACTCTGCTACTTTTGATTGCTGCTGTGCATTAAACCCAGGTTGTCTTGTACAGCTTATGTCCTTTAAACTAAGGTAGTTAGGAAAACATGTTCCATTTGTAGCATGTACAGGTTGATACCACCCTGGTGATAACTGACTATAGCGAGTTAGTGGTGGCTGCCAAAGGAATGAATTTTATGCCTGAGGAATATTAATGTGAGGTGCTCATGCATAAAAAAGAAGTTAGTCAAAATTTGCATAATACTTTCTGCACCTGCTTGAATGAACTGTTGCATTATTGTACCAGGCTGCCTCAGTTCAAACACTTCAGCTTTGCCACTCTCAATGGATTACTAAAAATAATTGTGTGGTTTCACAGGCGAGTTTATATTGTGTTTGAGAGTCTTTGAGCAAACACCAGAGAGTGAAATTATAGACCTAGTGAGCCATGCTGTGGGAAATGTAAACTAAAGCAGTGATATATCTTTAGGAGTTGCATCTCTTTTGCTGCTTGTGAAAAACCTCTTATTTCAATCAATTGTGAATGAATAAGATCAGTGGTATAAACTGATGAATTAAATTTATTAACCTGTAACTGTGATACAATATTTACAGAAGAATAAGGGAAATAATTACATTTTCCAGGAGCGAAGTTAAATTTGATCTCTGAGGACATGCCCGAAAGTCATCTTCTGGCTCAAATGCTTAGGTGTTAAAGAAGAGTGCAGTGTTTTCCTTGTGCAAGTCTTTACATGGCTCCTCTCACTTTGTGATGAGAGAGAAAAGTTGCCTTTATTTATTAAGATGGAGATGGTAAAGTATACAAGTCTCCTCATGTATTTATATCCTTGGGCTTCTTCCTTCTGGCTAAGAATGTAGTAGGTACTGATATCATAGGCGTTGACTGCTAGATTCCCACAGCTGCACTAAGGGTAACAGAAGTTGAAACAGAGTTATTATAACACATGCACTCATGGGTCATATGGAAGAGAGAACAAAATGAGATGGTAAGGGCAAAGCAGTAAATGTACTCTGATGCAATATGATTTTCTATATTTAAAAAAAGAAAAACAAAAATTGTCACACAGCATGGAGATCAAATCAAGGTAGTACTCAGAAGAGAAAAACACAGAAAATAGATTTGTGATTGAAAGTGCAGCTGTAAATGTACTAGCTGTGGTTATCACAGAGGGTTATCTGGTCCAATGTCCCTGCACAGAGTCATCCTAGAGCACATGATACAGGATTGTGTCCAGGTGGTTCTTGATTACCTCTAGTGAGGGAGCCTCTGAAACTTCTCCAGTGCTTGGTCACCCTCACAGTAAAGTTCTTATATTCAGGTGGAACTTGCATCAGTCTCAGCCTGTTGCCTCTTGTCTTATTGCTTGGCACCACTGAGAAGAGCCTGGCTCTATCCTCTTGGCACTCCCCTTTAGGTATTTTCACACATTAATGAGGTCACCTCTCAGTTCTCTTTTCTCAAGGCTGAACAGACTCAGCTCTCTCTTTCTTTGTAAGAGATACTCCAGTCCCCCAATCATCTTTGTTGCCCTTTGCTGAACCCAGTCCAGGAGCTCCATGTTGTACTTGTATAGAAGAGCCCAGAACTGGATACAGCACTCCAGATGTGGCCTCATGAGGGCTGAGTAGAAGAGCAGGATCACCTCCATGGCCCTGCTGGCAATGCTCTTCCTAACGTACTTGGGGATATTATTGGCTGCCTTGGCCACAAAGGCTCATTGCAGGCTCATGGACAGCTTGTTGTCCACCAGGACCCACAGGTCCTTTCCCGCAGAGCTGCTTTCCAGCAGTTTGGCCCCCAGCCTGCACTGGTGCAGGGGGTTATTCTTCCCCAGGCACAGGACTCTGCAATTGCCTTTGTTGGACCTGAGACAGTTCTTTCTGCTCGTCTCTCCAAACTGCTGAGGTCCTTCTGAAGGGCTGCACAGCCCTCTGTGATATCTGCCACTCCTCCCAGCTTTGTGTTGTCAGTGAACTTGCTGAAGAGGCATCTGCCCCTTCCCCCAAGTCACTACTGAACAAGTTAAACAATACTGGACCCAATACTGACCCTTGGCAGACACTAGGGACAAGCGTCCAGCTAGACCCTCTTCTACTGATTTTGTCCCTCTGGCATGTGCCATTCAGCCAGTTCTCAATCCACTTTGTTGTGCCCTTACCCAGTCCACTCTTCCTGAATTTACCTATAAGGACATTGTGAGAGGCAGTGTCAAAAGCCTTGTTGAAATTGAGGTAGACAATACACATTGCTCTGCCCTCATCTATCCAGGTAGTTGTCCCGCCATGGAAGGACATCAGGTTGGTCAAGCATAATTTGCTTTTAGTGAATCCACACTGACTACTCCTGATCCTCTTCTTGTCATCCATCATCCATGTGAGTAGAGATAGCCTCCAGAATGAGACACTCCATCACCTTTTCCTTTCCAGAGGCTGAGTTAGGCTGACTTCTGGTATTTCCCTGAGTCCTCCTTGCCCCTTTTGAAGACTGAGGTGACATTTACTCTCTTCTAGTGCTCAGGCACCTCTCCTGATCTCTGCAACTTTTCAAAGATGACCATTAAAGGCCCTGCTGTTGTGTCCACCAGCTCTCTCAGCACTCATGGGTGCATCCCATCAGGACCCATGGACCACCCATTAAATCTGCCTAGGTGTTCTCTAACGGAATCCTCCTTGAGAGAGGGAAAGTTTTCTAGCCAGTGTTCCTTGACCCTGGTCTCCTGGGTCAAAGATTCCCGAGGGTTAGCCATGTCAGTGACGAATGATGCAATGAAAGCATTAAGTTACTCTGCCTTCTCTGCATCCTTTTTTTAACAGCTCCCTCCCCCCCAGTCTAGTAATGGGCCCATAATTTCCTTTGTTTTCCTTTTGTTATTGTTATATTTGAAGAAACCCTTCTTGTTGTCCTTGACATTCTTGACCAGATTTAATTCCAGATGGGCTTTGACCTTCCTTGTCTCATTTCTACTTATACTGACATCTCTCTATATTCAGCCCAAGTGACCTGACTGTTTCCATCTCCTATGTATTTTCTGCTTCTGCTTGAGTATTAACAGGAGTTCTTCATTCATACATGAAAATCTCCCTTTAACCACTTCGCCCAATTTCTTGCTCATTGGGATGTGCTGTTCTTCAGCCTGGAGGATGTGATCCTTGATTATCAAGGATCTTAGATTTCTCTTCCCTCAGAACCTGTTCCCATTGGAATCTTCCAAGAAGATCCCTAAAGAGGCTAAAATTAGCTCTCCTGAACTCCATGGTTATAATCTTATTGCTGCCCTGCTTCCTCCTTGCCTCTTTCCTCTATACTCAACTCCACAGTCTCATAGTCACTAGAGCCAAGGCTGCTTCCAACCTTCACATCTCCAGCCAGGCCTTCTCTGTTTGTTAGTATGAGATCAGGAAGCATGTAATTCCTTCTGGGGTTCTCACTACCTGTGTCAGGAAGTTGTCATCACTGCTTTCCAGGAACCTTCTGAGCTGTTTTTACTTCAATGTTTTGTTTCTCCAGCATATGTCCAGGTAGCTAAAGGCTCCCACAGGAGTTGTGACTTTGAGACTGCTTCAAGCTGCTTGTAGGCGTCATACACTTACTCCTCCTGCTCAGGCTACCTGTAGCCAGCACCCACAACAGTGTCATCCTTACTAGTCTGCTGTTGTATCCTAACCCAAAAGCACTTGACTTCCTTGTCCTCCACTCCAAGAGAGAGCCTAATATATTCCAAGTGTTGCCTCACATAGAGACCAACTGCACTTTCCTGGTCTGTCTTTCCTACACTATGTAGCCCTTCAGAACTATCTCAAGGTAAAATGGTTTTTATAAACTCTTGTGCTGTCACATATGTATATACATATTGGCTTACCTGCTAATCCTACTGGAAACCTCATTCCAAACCTTCTACTGCGGTAGTTAGGAAACCTAATTATCAGGTAGATATATTCATGTCCAGTTTGTACCCATCTGGTTTTTATTTCATTATCATCCCCAGTTATCAGGGAAAAAAATTATACTTGGACTGAGCAATCACATCTTCCCTAGGTCCTTGCTTTAAGAGGAACTTTGCTCCCCCAGTCTCCATCCTGCTCTCCATCCTTTTGAGGCGTGGAATGAGAGGTTGTCATTAAACAATGAGGCAGAAAAGTAGTTGAGTACCTCAACTTTCTCCTCCTCCTTTGTTACCAGTTTTCCAGCACTATTTATCAGAGAGTGTATACTCTCTTTAACCTTCCTTTTCTGGTTAACATACCCATAAAAGTCCTTCCTTTTATTCTTTGCATCCCTTGCCAGGTTCAGTTCCATCTTCACCTTGGCCTTTCTCCTCCCATCACTATACAACCATACTTTGTCTCTATACTCTCCCTGGGTCACCTGTCCTAGCCTCAACTGTCCATTCATTTGCTTCTTTCCCTTCAGTTTGACCAGAAGCCTCTTGCCTTCTTTTCTTGATTTCTTGCTCCAGGGGATTGCTAGCTCTTACCTTCTAAGGAAGTCTTCCTTAAAGATCTGCCAGCTCTGTTCCACCCCTTTGTCCCTGTGGCAGTTTTGCACAGGATCCCACTATCTCCCTGGAGGGCTGGAAGTCTGCTTTCCTAAAGGTCAGGAGGCTAATCTTAGTCCTTACGTGACCCATATTTCTCAGGACTGTGAACTCCACTAGTGCGTGATCACTGAAGCTCAGGCTTCTTCAAGTTTTGACATCCCCAATAAGCTCACTTATGTTGGTGATCAGTAGATCCAGTAACGTATCTCTTCTTGTAGGGCTTTCTATTGTCTGGGTCAAGAAGTTATACTCCATGCATTCTAGGAGTCTTCTGGATTGCCTACAGCTTGACATGCTAATTTTCCAGCAGATGTCAGGGGGGTTGAAGTCTTCCAGAAGGGTAAGAGCCTGCGAGTGCGATGCCTTCAGTAGCTGGAGCAAGAACGCTCCATCAATAGGATCCCCTTGATCAGGCCAGCTGTAGTAGAAAGCAACCACAAGCTTCCCTCTGTTTCCTCTGTTTCTGATTCTTACCTACAGACTTTCAACCTGCTTGTGGTAGTTCTTCAAAGACAGTTCTTCACACTCAATCTACCTCTTGTGGTGGATGCCTCCGCCTCTCTTTTCTCCCCTCTCTCTTCTGAACAGCCTGTAGCCATCAATAGCCACACTCAGTCATGACTGCAATGACCCTTGTGGGTCCCTTCCAACTCAGGATATTCTATACTTCTATGATGCCAGTCATGCGAACTATCCTACCATGTCTTTAACTGCAATGAGATCTAAGCCCTGTGAGCACACACAGACCTCTAGTTCCTCCTGTTTTTTCCCCATACTGCATGTGTTGATCTGCAGGCATTTTATGATTGGGTCAATATCCAAGTGGGGATGAGAAGGACTGCCCCAAAGTCCTGTCCTGTGGTTATTTCTTCGGATGTTTGTTCTTGGAGATATCCCTTTTTGAGCCTTCTTTTGCTATTTGGGTGTTGCAATAGTCCTCCCTATACCGCACCTTGTCTTTGTCAACCCTGGCAACATCCATATCGCTCTTCAACTCTGGTGTAAAGCTCCCTCAAAAAGCCCGGCTAAATCCTGAGCTAAGATTCTTTTCCCACTTTGAGACAGGTGGACCCTATTTGTTCCAGTGGGCTCTCTATCATATAAACTGATTCCTAATCAAAACTCCCAAAATTCTGCTGGTAACACCAGTCTCAAAGCCAAGCGTTCATCTGCATGATTTTCATGTTTCTTGCCCCAGCATTCCCTGCAACTGGCAGGACAGAACAGAACACAACTTGTATTCCAAATCCCTTGATCAGTTTTCCCTAGGTCCAGAGGTCCTTCTTGCTCATCCACAGCCTTCTTGTTGGGACTTCATCAGTATCCACTTGGAAAACCAGTAGTGGATAATAATCAGTGGGCAGTACCAGGCTGGGAAGTTTATTGGTAATGTCCCTGACCCAGGTCACAGGGAGGCAACATACTGCCCTTCAGATCACGTCCAGTAGGCCCTCCACTCCTTCTAAAATGGAGTCACCAGTGACTACTACCCTTCTTTTATTCTTAATTGAGGGGGTTATGATATGGGGAATAGACTACCCACAGAAACCCAAGCATTTTCAATTTTAAACCAGTTAATTTTTTATTCTTAAATTTTATTTGAATTTACTTGATACTGTGCTCATTCTGAATCACTCTGGACATGCACCAATATTTTAGATTTAAATAATGTGAACCTTTTCTCATTTGTAGTACATCCTATTTCTAAATTTTGAAGTTCTTTTTAAAAAATAAGCTTCATAACATCATTGAGTATCTTTTTGCTTTACATAGTTAGAGAGATGGGCCTTGAAGACCAAGAAAACTCAGAAAAAGTTTTCATGTGTGGCTTGAGTACCCCTGTTGCTTGAGTATGAGATTTAATTACGCTGATACTCTGATTATTTTTATCATACTTTACAAACAATTCCCCTAGTATTACATGAGGGAATTAAATCAGATTTAAACAATTTTGGTGACTTTTGAAGATATTGCAAGCATTGCAGAGAGCAGGCAGGACTTGAAAAATGATGTGTCAGGGAGTTGTCTGCTCTGTCTCATTAGATTATAGTTACTTACTTCTTTATGCTCTTAATGAACTTTGTGCTTTTGGAATATGTACCAGGAGCAGGCATGGATTTATCAAACAACTGTGGTTTTCATTCTGGTTCTTGTGTTCATGTGCTCATCAATTAAAGGCAACTCCTTCTCATTAATGTACTTGATAATTTTTTGGTGTATTACAGTGTCCTAGGGTGACTGTATTGATGCTTATATCCCCAAATCATCTGCTCTGTTTATGCTGGATGTTATATTCTGTGCCTTCAAGACTGGGTCAGGGAGCAAAGGCAGGCAGAAGAAGCAGCACAGAGTTTGTTATCGGAGAGACTGCTCACACTCCCACACACTGCCGGGATGGTTGCTGTCTGCAGCACGGACAGAGCAGGACGGAGCTCAATTTTTTGCTCTTAGTTAGTTTAGCTAGCAAAAGCAGAGAAGTGTGCCCTGGACTGTTTTTCTGTCCATTTTCTTGGGGCTGTTCGACCTTGCTCCAGACTGAGGACCTGGGAAACACCAACAGCCTGCACTTTGTGGCCCACCAGGGCCCACTCTGCACAGCAGCCTTTTCCAAGCACCGGAGGGACTGATACCAGAGCAACCATCAACAGCAGAGACTTTCTGAATTTGTCATCCCTTCAGAGAGGAGTTTTGGAGTTCTGTCATCTGGTATTGTTCATTTGGTTTTTGTACTGGGGAGTGCCGTGCCTGTAAATAAACAGGTTTCTTCCACTTCTCTTGAGGAAATCTTTTTTCCTGAACCAGCTGGGGGGAGGGGCCGTGTGGGTTTGCTTTTCTGTGGGGGGCCCCCTTTCTGGAGGTTCTTTCCCAAATTTGCCCTAAACCAGGACACACCGTAAAAACATGATATGGCCTATATTTCTAATAGGGTATCAACTTTTAATACTGAGGCTTAAGTGGTGGAGTTGTATGGTTTAAATCTGTCTCAAAACCTTAAAAATCCAACCAAACAAAACCACAGCAAACAAACAAACAAGCACACAAACAGACACAAACCCACAAACATCCCCCACACCCCTCTCCAATCCAAACCAGCATTGTTTTCCAGTTTTTCAAGATGCAGGGCACCTCACTAGAAAAATGTGGTGCATGATGTCAGGGCAGCCTGTTGAAGCAGTGGTCCCAGAAGTTAGAAATTTGGGGTCGTTAAGCCCTGAAAGATGCCTAGTGTTCAAGGCAGCAAGAGAGGGACAGTCCTACAACTAGTGCACTCCACAGTACCAATCATACTGAAATGGTAGACTTAGGAAATAATAGTTTCTGGAGCAAGAGTACATTTGTTTAGATAAGCTTTGTGTGGAATACTTCTCTCATGTCTGAGGAAGATCGTTTGTACCTAGCGTTGTCATTGTTCCAGGAAGCATGTGCCTGAGTTCTGAGCCTGGAATACTGAATGCAGTGTTGGGCCAGAGCAGTACAGCTCATGAACTGTAACCTACAAGCTTGGTAAATATTCACCAAGTAACACTATTCTGCACTATTCTGAGCTTCCTATGAAGCAATGGTGGTGGTAGGAAGGTGATTTTTTTTTTTTTCAGGTAGGATAGATCATGCTGATATATGGTTCTTGGTTCCAGCCAAATTCAGTGTCAGCATCTGAACTTTTTTGTAGACTGCTGGCAGATGGAGCCAGAGGCTAACATGCAATTTTGCCTAGATCTTGTGCTTCTGAGAGGTAGTAGCTTTTGGCTCCCAGATTCCCCTCTGAGCACAAATGCAGTAGAGCTGGACTGTGTGGTTTCCTCTGCCCTGGTGGGTTCTGTACACAATACCCTGATAACCCCTATGGCAAAGTTACAATGCACTAAGAATTAGTCTCTGAGCTCCTTCAGGTTCAAATGAAGCTCCAAGTGTTGTGAGGACTCTCAGTTTATGGAGTTGAAGTCCCTGGGCTAGATCCTGGGATCAAAACTCTCATTGGTCTTTTGTGATACCTGAAGATATTTAGCCATATATAAATGCTGGGTGCTGCTGGGGCCAAGTCCTGATACCACATGCTACAGAGCTATCACTAGCTGGGCTTAAGGAAACTCATTGCTTAGCCTTCAGTGGGTCTTCAAAAACCTCATGCTGCAAAATGTGCACAGTTGCTGCTTTAATACAGTCTTTTCTGATTTAAGATTAGGGGTTTGTAAATTATTAGATTATGTTGCCTTCTTAAAAAATGAGATTGTTTAATAAAAGTCTACTTTCCAGTTGCCTTTGCAGCATCAGAAATTTACTTTTTTATGAGAGCACTGTTATAAAAATGTGCAGAGAGACACAGAGAGAGAGTGAAATACTATAGCAGTTTTATGGCAATGTAAACAAACCACCTTTGTCAGAATTCAGTCATCTTTAACAGCTAGGAGGTGATGCTTCTAGTGATGGTGGTCACCTTCCAGGTGATAGTAAGTACTTATCCATCTCACAGTAATTTAAAGAGAAGTCACAGCTCATCTGTCTTTTTCTAAGAGTTACAATGAATATATTTGACTGTAAGAATTGAGCATTTACCCTTCATGGGTCAGTGGATAGGTTAGTCTTAAAGCATCTTTAGGGAGAGATTATTCTAACAAAGCCTCTTACACCCGATATACTGTATTAGTATTTCATGCTTCTTTTTTAAAAAAATAAACCAAGCAGCAGGCTACATTTCCTGATCAACTGTGTTTCAGGCATAACATCCCCATATGTTGGGGGTCATGTGGACTTTCAGACAGAATAGATTAATGACAATATTTCATTTAAATCCTTTTTGGGGAACTAGATATCCTTAACAGACTAACCGGAAGGCACTTTGATTATTGTTTTGAGACAGTGTTCTTTTAAGACAGGACCGTCTTAAAAGCAATCTTTTTATATTCCTTTTATTGCTGCCTCCTCATACAATCTCAATTTCATTAATTTATTAATTGCATGCAGGATGTTTTACCTTAAAATTTGCAAGCCATGCAAGCATAAAGTGAGATCTTAATTTAGTGTTTCTTATTTTCAATGTCAGTCATATTTTACAGACAGTGAATTTTTCACCATGAAGTACAATTGTTATACATTTTCGTGTAGGTTGCACACTTTTCTTGCCTGATTTACTTCTGCAACACTCACTGTGATCAGTAGCTTACAATTTTAGAAAGTAGCTCAGGACAGGGACTGAAAAATATCATGTTTAGTTAAAAGTGGAAAGATATTTTAGTTGACAGTGTAAATATAAGGGCAACTTTTCTTATCACATTTCCTTGCTCTGTCATTAGAAAGAAAAGCATCCTTTCTTCCCTATGTTAAAGAATCTAATGGAAAATCTACATGTAAAATTCTGTGCTTCTACATTTGAAAATACTGTGGTAAGTACTGAGGAAGGGCATGGGGTTTTTTTCTTGACTTTTAATACTTACTACTAAAGCTGCCATGTTGTTAGTAGCGTTTGGCCTCCTATTAATGGTTTTCTCAGTGAATAACAGGTCCGAGCTTCTATAAAATATTAAAAAGTGAAAGACCTTAACCTCTTCTAGACATAAAGCAAACCTTTAATCTAAATAGAGAATAAAGCAATGCACTGACACCTACCTCAGGTCTGTGAATCTGCATAGCCTCAACTAGAGGATGTGGGTGGCTCACTTTTAGATAATCTTTGAATCTTGATTATGATACTGAAATTATAACAGAACCAGCAAGCATATTTTTGGGGATTTTTGGCGCTTCCTTGGGATTTTAGCAGAGTTGAGACTCCTGCTTCAGAACTTGGATAAGCAGGTTCAAGTAGGGAGGAAGCTATATTATCTAAGGCAAAACATCAAGTTCTTTACATAGACGGGATATAAGTTAGTAATTAGTGTACATCCTCCAATTTTTAACAAAGTAAAAATCATGATTTCACTTGAATGCAAAGTAAAGTTCCAGAGACAGTAGCAATTAGCTAACCAGAATATAGTATATAGAGTCATTTTGGCAGAGGAATGAATGTGTGAGCTCCAAGATTTTAGGTGTCGCTTCTGTGAAGAGAATTAACTTGTGTCAGATAACAGAGAAAAAAGATGGTGCCTCAAAGAAGGTCTTTCTGAAGGATTCAAGAATGGATAGTTCAAGCTGCAGCTTCTCCTTACTGTCCTTACTTCTTGTGACACCACTTGGTACAGCCGAGTATTACAGGTATTACAGTATTTACAGGTATTAAAACAGTGCCCTTTTAGGCATGGCAAAATCTCAGGTGGTTTTTTGGGAGTGCCTTAGGTCTAAGTTATTCAAGTGTGATAGCTAGGTATTTAAACATCTTTAAAAATCTGTTTAATGGAATTTTAAAGATTAGCTTGCCCTAATTTCCACTCTTACAGGCGCTGTCTATGGTAGTCACTTTTGAAAATGGCTATAGAACAAGGGACTCTCAAAATAGCTCAGGAGGATCAAATAAAGGAGGATGGACATAAATTAAGGCAGTTTGATGTGTTTATATAGACTTTCTCCTAAGAGTTTCTAAGCACCTTAATTTATTGCTAGACTCTAAGCACCTAAAATATGAGCCTTACCTTTGCTTTACCCAGGTTCCCTTTCTATAAAGTAAGGATAATAGCTTGGCCCTGTCTCACAGTGATAAAAACATTAAAAGATTGCAAGATTTTTTTCCAGTACTACAGTAATGGGGGTTATATAAACATCTTAGATAGTCAAAAGGTAAGTTGAATTGGCAAAGCAGAGGTCATGAGCAACTAGACATGAGATGTAGAAGGGGGCAAAGTTGTGCAAGGCCTGGAAGGCCTGGTAATAACTTTATATACTGTATTATGTCTAAGAGGGAGACTTTCAGCTTTTACTGACCTTTATTTTTGAGCCTTTTTTTTTTTTTTGTCTCTATTTTATTTACAATTACAGGTGCTGACAGGTACAATTTCACATTTGTCAAAGACAGAAATCTGACAATTTTCTCTTTTAGCCTCCCATTAACTACTATGGCATGCAATTAGAATTTGCAGCATGGGTACAAAATTCTTCTTGTAATTGTAATTCTTCTTGTACAAAATTCTTATAGTAATGGATGTAGAGGTACCCTTGTGTTTGATCTGAGAAGAAAATTTACCTAAGATATGCTGTGAAACATTTTTTATGTCATAAGAACTGGGAGAAATCCATTTAGCTAGGCTTTCCTCATATTTTCCAGTGTGTTTGCAGAAATGTATTATTTTATAAAGCTTCAGTCTTAAGTTTTTAAACTTCAAACTAAATTTTTTCGTGTTATAAGTTTTCTGAGGCTAAGTTTTGCCCGCAACAGTGATGACTCAACCTGAAGTAACAGTAGGGAAATATGTATTGCCCAGCATTGTTAGTTTATTTGTGCTTTGTCTTGCATATACTGGAACAAAATTTGGCAGGATGATATTCTCTCAAAGCCTTTAAATCGGCTCTTCTATCATTATTAAGAAATCACCTTTTTCACACTCAACCTTGTTAATCGCTGGCAGCTAAATTACTGGAGGAGTCCAGCTTGTACCTACTCATGGGACTCATCCCAGATGTACCAAAACTGAGTAGGACAATTGCGACTGCTCACCCACGATTCTGGATCTAGACTTTTGCAAAAAAGTGCTGTATCTAAAGAGCAAGTTTGGAGAGTGATATGGGTTGAGACAAGAAGTTACTGAGTCAAAAGCAACAGAAAAAGAAATGCACAGTAGCAGCAGCAATATTAATATCAAGAGTATATAAAAAGGGAAGGTGCTTTACACATAAAACTGTGTTCACCATCTCAACTTAGTTCTGTGTGGCCACCGGGACAAAAACAAGATGGCAGGCGCTCCGCAGAGTGCTCTCCCTGTCCCCAAGCCTGAGACAATGGAAAAAAATGATAGACAAACTCCCAGAAGCTAGATTGTCAGTGTTGTGCCATGCTACCACTTTGTTCCCCCTGTCTGCTTCCTGCACTGGTGCTGCTCCTGCTGACCACTCCACTCCACTGGGGCTTGGTTCCCTACAGTGTCACCACTTTTGAAAAGTCTGCTTCTCTCCACTGGGCTGAGCTGTGTTCTCTGCCCAGAGCCACACTGTCCCAAAGGACGAGAAAGGATAGGCAGTGACAAGAGAGGGCATGGTCCGGGCAGCTGGCACAGCAGCCCCTCTGTGGAAGAGGGAAACGAAACTGGCGTACTTCTGGGTTTCACTCACCTTCTCTTGCTGCCAAAGCCATCAGTGCTCTGGAATAGTGCCTAGCCATGCCCACATAGGTCCTTCCCTCTGCCCTTTCCCTGCTCTCAGGACACCACTGAAAAAAATTACTTCCCTCGGTTCAGGAACTACTCTGGGGAATTGATAATTTCAAAATCCACTAGAAAAATGTATCTTACATACATGGTAGTGACTGGCTGCTCAGAGGATCCCTGCTACCTTCTCACTTGATCTGCATATGTAAGAAGTCCCAGTCTATTAAACCTTAGTCTATTTTTGTTGGTTTTTGTGTTAGGACATTAAAATTCCAGCTTTGATCACTTCAAGGTTATGAGACGGCAACCCTAAGACCAAGACAAACTTAATGTTAGTAAGTCCTTATTTCCATTTGCTTGACTACAAACTCATTTTTCTTTTGACCTAGTGATCTGAGTGAGATTGTGGCTCCTCACGTTGCTTGAACACATGAAACACTATACATATTTTCATGAGATGTCTGAAGAAGGAAAATCACCTTAGCCACAGAGTTGTCTGTAAATTTCATCATTTCATCTCCTGCAATCAGTGATTGTCTTTAGGAAAGCCTATACTTTGGATTAACAGATGGCCTGATCCTGCTCCTGATGTAGTAGTGGGATTTTCCATTACTGAGATGCATACAGGTGACTGGCCTAGAAACATCTGAACTAAGAGGGTGGAAATAATTGTCTTTTGGACCTTTACTGAGTGATTCACTTCCTCCCTGCCTCATTTTGGCATTGAGTTATCTGGCTAAAAACCAGTCTTGGAAAAGACCCTTCCAGTGGTCATCCTGCCAGAGGGTATCTGCTTCTTTACCAGTGCAGAGTGGTCTCAGCACCAGGGAAAAGAGTTGTGTATTGAAGATATTTGCCTCTCAGCACCTTGCCACATTTCACCTAATATGCCTCATCTTGCAAGTATGTCAGATCTGTCACTGTTATGAAGCATGTGTGCAGGATTAGCCCCAACTTTTGCACTTTAAAACCAGTTCTCTAGCAATGACAACAATTTGTGCATGTATGTGTAGGTGTGTATATATGTAGTATTTACATCTATACACATATATTTGCATATATACACACATGTATGTAATGTGTATGTATGTAATATATGCATATATACATAAATACACACAAACCAGGTACGTATAGGCTGACTGTCATCTATTTTACCTTAGACAGCAATACAATTTACTGTTTTCTGCTTAGCATGAAACTTTCAAAGAATGCTTGTAGACTGAAAGTATGGATGTATATGCATACATGCATGTGTATAAACATTCCCATTATCTATGGTACATTAAAAAGCAAGAAATTTTAGTTTGTTCTCCTGATGGAACTTGTAAAAAATCTGTGTTAGTGCATCAGTTCGTATATTTCAGAAAAGAGCAGCACAGAGACATTCAATCCAAAGTTGCTTGGTATTTTAAAGCCTAAATTAGATTCATTGCTTTGATTATTCCATTGTGGGTCTCAAGTTATATTTTAGTGTCCTTCACCCTTTTCTCCTTTATTATTTATAACCCACACTCTTTGAGCAATGACCAGGACTAATCTGTAACCTTCTGTCCTGCCTGATTCATTCTCTTTTGAAACACAAAGACTGAAGCAAATATTCTCAGACTCTGTTAAAATATAGATAGATAGCTGGAGAGATATTTCTCTCGTATGTCTTTTACTGAAATAAGAATTAGTGGAAGTTTTGCTTTTCAAATTCAGTCTCAGTGGACCTGCTTAAAGGAAAATAGTAAAGGACTGGGAAATACGTATTTGGTATTCATTGTATATGAATATACATATATTGTATAATGTATCTACTGCGCGTGCATCTTGATAAGTACTCTATAGGCCTCCACCAAATCACTTCTGTGGCCATCTTAATTGTTAGATCAATGCATCCACATTTTGTGGGCTTTTCCTCCCCTGGATGTTTATTTGTTTCCCCTGCAATGTTACCTGCACCTAAATAAATAAATTAAATAGTAATTCATTTGTGCTCACTCTGCATCACAAAGAAGTGGGGCATAAAACAGCATTAGCAGCGAATCCCCCGAGGACCAAAGAATCTCACAGGGGGCTGGTCCTCTGAATGGTCTCTGTCACTCCCTAGTAGCTAATGACTGAAACAGGATCCGTTGCCACTGGGAGCTTTTAATTTCCTTACATTGTACAGGTTGCCCTGATCCAATGCAAAGTGACAGCTGCCATTTTGGTACAGCTCATTAACAGCTTGTGCAAAAGCCAGCATGCACCACATCTTCACGTCTGCTATATTGCCATGATCTGTGTTCATGCAAGCTAGAATTCAGCCTTTGGAGAAGTTCTAAAATAGAATAGTTGCAGGCATAATAAATGCAGTGTCTTAGATACCTGGGGAAAAAAGATAGTATATTTAAACTTACCTTGGGGCAGAACAATTCATGTCCATGTTTCAGAATAACTTGAGAAAACTCAAGGATTTATTTGCTGCGTGAAAGCCGAGAAATATTTTATTCAACAGCACAAAGCACATAACAAGGAAAGTTTCCCAGGAAATTTAGGAAATATCAGGATTGCTAATGGGAGAACAGAAAGGTGAAAATTCAAGAAAATAATTGGAAAATTATGGGAAAGTTCTCAAATTCTTCAAGATGTGGAACAACAAGAACAATTATGTCTGTCAAACACAGGCAACAAAACTAGAATAACTTAGTTGTCTTAGGTTGGGTTTGTGTATGTGTAGTTTTGTAAGCACTACTAAATTGTAGCCAGCCGTGGTATCTTCAAAATCAATGGAAAAGTCTTGCTTTAATTTGTACAGGTGTATTTATTTTTCCAGCATAGGTTAGCAGTCCTGAAAGCCTAACTTTTTAACTTTTTTTTAAATGATTTTTGTTAGAAAAACAAATCCACTGGAAAAGAAACAAAAGTTTGGATTTTCCATTTCCAGATGGAGCATCTGTGCTGAATAGGAGAATAGTAGAATAGGTCCAGAGCATAATGGTGTTTCTCATCACGCAAACCTTTGAGGGGGCAAGAACTAGAACTGTCCAAATGTGATCTAGTAATTCTAACATAGCTGATGAACCTGGAAGGGTGTCCCAAATCAGAAGCAATGTTGATGTCTGCGTTGTGATGAGTTTCTGGGAACATATCTGTGGTGCTTCCTTCTCTTCCATATCTTCCATCTTGGATAAGAGCACATCAGAGTAGGTTCAAAGTCTAACAAAAGTATACCATTACACAGACTCGGAGGCCATCTCTGAGTAATTTGTAAGGATGTTTTTATCCACCCTCCTTCAGCTCAGTGAAACTGAAAGTATTCAACACCTTCAGTGTTTATAAAGAACAGGCTTTCTAGGAACTGAGAGTATATAATAGTCTGTGGATATTTGCTGAAGGCAGAATGAAAAGTTTGGAAAGTCCAATCTGAAACAGATCACCCTTCAGTATAAAGTCCTGATTCTGAAAGAAGCAAAACCTCAGAGATGGAGTATTAAGTGTGTCTCTCTCAGTAAAGGCAGAGAAGTTGCAAGTAGTTGTTATTTAAGTTCTTTCCCTGGTTTTGCTTCTGACTATTTGTGAGACTCTTTGGAGTACAATTGCCATGGGAAGTTTTTATTAGTGCATGAAGGAAATAGCATCAGATATGGGTAACATAATGAGAAAAACCGTGATACATTTATTTCTAGAGCTTACAAGTCTAAGTGCATGAGCTAATGAAAAGCTGTAAGATTTGACACAGTTATTTTAAAATGCAAGCTTTCATTTTGATGAACTTTTTCAATTTTTTTTTTATTTTTCTCTTTTTAATGTGAAAGTTGAGGTGAGTGCAAATCCTGGGCCTTTAAAGTAGATGAGTTGAAACAATGTCACTGACAGCTTAGCAGCATAGAGCTGGGTGACTTGTAGTGACAAGAAGGAGTGTCTAGCAGGCAGAGACAAACCCAGGATCTTGTGGGTTTAGGGCAGTACAGAATGGGATCACTGAGGAAGTATTGAAGTGTGTGTGGGTTCTCCTATTCACACACCAAATATATGGTTTAATATTCAGTAAAAAGAGCCAATATAAGAGCCATTGTCAGTATAACAATGTATTTTAGAAGAAAACTTTATTTAGAAACATGTAAAACATTATGCAAAACACCTTGTTGTTTCTATTTGCAGTGCTCCTTTGACACCTACTGCTCCTCACTCATTTTTCTATCATTATGGAACATATCAACATGTAAAAACAATTCACATATATACATTTAATAAATAATGGAAGCATTGTTTATAGAACAAAAGTGGATATAGGTCCATGATAATATGCTTAGGGAAACAGATGAGATTATATATAATTATAAATATGATCACACGGTGAAAAGATGATTGACTATATATAAACCAGAGTATCAGTTACAGTGTGTTTTAAAAAGAATTTTTCATAAAAGGTCTATATAATTTCATTAAATGTGTGTGTATCAGAAATATGTTGTTTTAGGATGGAATACTAGTAAGTAAATATTGATGCATTCAATGAACAGAAGATATGGTGGATCCTCATCAATTGAAACACTTTGAAAGACTGTATCTTAGTATGTGTTTCTAAAGGGAGCAAGCTTCTGGTGTGAGTACATAGACTTGGGTTAAGCTTTGCCACAAAGAATTAGTGTTTTCACCCTGTAAAAAGTGTCACACTAAACGTAACTATCTCTCTGAAAACAACAATGGGTGGAGTAGGAGAAGGGCCCAGCATTAGCTGAGGCAGCTATTTTACAGAGCTCTAGAGTGGCCAGTGTCTTCTCTAGATAACAACTTGACACTGATGGCTTATCAGAAAACTCCCTGCTTTGAGAAAGTGTCCTTATTGCAGTCACTGACCTCTTGCCAGGGAGCTGCTGCCTCCTAATAGCAAGTCGCCTCAGGGCTTGCCTGAGTGTGGGATTATGCACGTCCCACTTCTAACACAGCTTTGAAAAGTCTCTGTAGTTGAAATAGTGAAAAGGGCTAAATTAACCCTTTGAGTGGGGGTTATTCAGCATTATTTGGCCATATTCACCCATCAGCAAAGGAGAAAAATTTAAACTAAATTTAAATAGGCCAGTTAAGTCAGTTATGATTAAAGAAGTTAGAATTACATGTGTATGCAGAGTGCATTCGAATGCATTTTAAAATGCAGCTAGTATCACATATACTCCCCACCCATCACATGCTGGTTCAATCAGGCACATCTCTAGTAGTAGGAGAAGCACACCAGCACTGTGTTCTGTGATATACCTCTAATCATAATTTTCCACTGTTTGGTTGGAAAAACTCAGTTTTACACAGCTGCATGGTGTTTATACACTATGTTGTGCTCAAAGGTAAGGCAAGAAAGCATTCAGCCACGTGTCTTGCATATCTGATTTAATGCATAGGCAGCCTGAGTACTTAAGCTCTAAGCATCACGATAATGCTTTCTGTCTGTGACCCTCAGAAAAAAATCTACAAATCAGATGTCTCAAAGTTAATTAGAATTATAGATTAATATTATTTAATTATGCTTAGAAAATTTTATTTTCACCTCCGACTTCTCTGTAAGTGGAAAAATTAACTGTCTTCTAAGAACCTATCAAAAATCCTGGCCTGTAACCTTTATTGTACATTGTTCCCCCAAAGTGCAATTGTAGTTTTCCAAGTGGAAAGGTTACATGTATGAGTTAAATTGCAGGATCAGATACTGCTCTTGCATGTGCATGAAGAATCCAGCTGATTATTGTTATAAATACATATTATAATGTTGGCTTTTCGCTAGTAGTAAGGTAAACGTCATATAGTAGTATTAGGATAAATATAGTGTTAAAATTGCTTGTGCG